>WWET01003098.1:141571-176725 GCA_011038615.1 Limnodynastes dumerilii | reverse complement strand
TATACTAAATGAAGGTTGCTGAAATCAATTTCTAAGTTAATAATGAGCAGATGCTAGCAAGGCCTGGGGAATTTACACAGATAAAAAAAGGCATCCCAACATTCTTGCAATTTACCAGTAACCAATACTTGATGGAAAGTTGATGTAAAAGGGCGTATATATATTCTCACTCCCAGCTTCCCATATAAATGTTTTCAAAAATTGTCCACATTGCAGTCCCATTGACTTGCAAATAAAATTAATTAAGGAATATGAAATATTTTTTTTTTAGAGCTAATTCTGTACTTTTTAAAATAAAAGCAATAATTTCTTTATTCATAGCTGGATTCTTGTTAAATGTTTCTCCAAGTAACTGCATACCCTGATCATGAGGAATTAAGGTGAACTAGACATCAATAATGCAAAAACTAAAAGATGATTCCCAAACAAATTCCCCCAAACATTTTAGGACTTGAGTTGAAATCTAATGCTGGAAAATATTTTTTTTATTTAGTACAGAGAGGGGCACACTCAATATATAGCTTCTTTTCTAACTACCAATGAAACCCCCAACTTAGTTTCACATTCTCAAAGAAATTAGGAATACCCAAAAAAGACAATGTATTCTGATACTTTTGACTAAATTGATGCAATACGGGAGGAGTCTACAGTGCTAAAGGCACCTCCGTGCACTGCTCTACAGCTGAGACAGTATATATTTATATATATATATACTCTTTGACACTGGCACTCATCAATATTGAGCTGTAAAAGTAATGTGCTCCATTGCCTGCTGGATTGAATCCAAACTTGGATACAATACACAAAATCCCTAGAAGATGCGGCTTATTAATGACTAATGTGGAGACTGTTGTTCTATATATATTATCCAACCTAATGCCTATTTACTGTTTAATTAAGTTAGTTGGAATATTATAATAATTAAACTGAATATATTTATATGGTATTATAATTTAATTGCGATCAAGCTAATAAATTAATTTTTAGAGTGAAAGATAAGTGCTCCTCATGTTTTTGTTGTTGTGTTGAGTATTTTATGACGGGGATTAACACAAATCCCTAAGGCATGAGCTGCAATTCTTTACTAGTATTATTAATAGAAATTTTTCTTGCTAGTGATTCTCACCCACATTCATCACCTTCTCTTTAGCGCTCACATTTGTTTTCTTATAGAGTACACTTTTTTCCTAGTTTTTACACACAAACCTGCAAGGAAACCTCAACATAATGGGAATTGTTTACTATGAATAATTGGGTGGTTAGGGGATGCATTATGGATTTATAAATTTTAGATAAAAAAATAAAATGGTGGGGTAATTGGATGCTCAATCAGTTGAAAATCCTGAACCAGGTTGGTGATCACATTATTGCTTAATTATTGCTGAATTATTTTTTGTAATCAGCTGTAAATTTGAAAATTGGATTTAAAATTGGATTTGAAGTAGGTTTGAAGTAGGTTTCTTATAAATGTCCTTATTTTCTTACTGTCTTCTGGCTTCTTTTATATAATCCCAGTCATCTTTAATCACTATACCACCTCCCTTATTAACTGGTTTGATGATTATGGACCATATTCAGAGACCAAAAATAAGAGAGGAAAGTTACGCCTGAGCAAAACCATGTTGATTTCAGGGGGAGTCAAGTTAATTGTATTTTTTAAACAGAGATATATCTTTAAAGTGCTTACTGCACACAGATAGTGACCAGCTTTACTTTTACACTGTTATTTAGACTTGGGCTAGGAAAAGACACCTCTCAACTCTTATACTGTTCGCAACAGGTAAAATTTAACTGCCCTGAAATCAATATGGTTTTGCCCAGGAGTAACTTACCTCTCTTATTTTCAGTCTCTGAATCTGGTCCTATATCTTTATTTTCCATGAGGGATTTTTAGTGCTTTCCTTTCTTGAATATTAAAATAATCTCTCAATTATTTTTCATGAAAAGGTTTTTTAATTTTTTTTAAATCATTAAAGGTGATGATATAGAATCATATAACAAGCGGCCCTTATTTTGCAGAGGGTACAATTCAGATTCTTTTTTTTTACTTTAAAACCCAATGGATTATTTGGACTTGATATATTACAATAATTTAATGTATCCTATTCAAATGTTTTGATTGCTTTCACCTTCTGTGAATGTCATAATAAAAAGGAATTCCTGATGTTGTTCATTGAGAAATTCCAATATATTTAGTTTTATTTTTTATTTATATTGCAAATATTATATTGTATAATATTTTAGTTTATTTGCAAAATAACATGTTCTACAAAGTTTTCACATATTATTTTTAAATCGACAATAAGATCAGACAAATTAGCTTTATCTGCAGTGATCAAACAAATTAGCTTTATTTGCAGGTGCAAATTTAACTCTTTCATTAAAACAAATTTGTTTATATGCAGTCATGATTTTTGAGCATAAATTGAAAATGTATTTTTCATCGAAAAAAAATCTATGCCTGGAAATCTTTTGGGGTTAGCCGTTTTCCACATTTACTGCATCTTCTTCTGAACCCCTTCTACTTTTGGGGATTACTGGTTCCAAATTTTGGAACCTGTTTCTTTTCCTCTAATAATTGTGTTCTAATATTTCCTGCTCTATTTTGCCACTATTGCTGTTCCTTTGACTGACCTTACCAAGGACAAATAGACTAATATAGTTAAATCTAGACAAAAGATAAGAGAGGAGGGTAATCAGCGCTGCATTGTCCTCCAATAAAATGTAGGCAATGAGCATAATGAAAACAATATTTAAAATAAGCAACCAAAAAGGGATGTATGCACTTTCAATGGAAGATGTAATTAAGTAGTGTAGCTTCTCCCCGGAGAGTGGATAGTGGACGGGGTGACAGGCAGGGTAGTGTCTGACAGATGGTATCCCGGGAAGGTCTCGGCTCCACCTCGCAAGTCTCTCCGTTAGTTCCAAACAATCCTCCGTGGTCTGCTGCACTTGCTGCTCCTCTGACACGTTTAGGGCGCAAACTGCCCTTTTTCAAAGTGGAGTGCAGCCTTCTGATGTTCTTCTGTATATATAGCTGATTGGTACCCGCGGTGGACCAATCGCTAAGTTCCTATGCTAATTGCCTACATAAATTCCTTTATTTCCTTTACATCATACACAAAAAATAAAAAACATTTAAAAAATATCAGTCTATTATATAGAAGTAACTACATTCTTACAGTTTATACATAGGTGCTTTTACTGCATTTAAACAGAGATTCTCATAATAGCGGGGTGGCTGACAGTTATATGCCAATAGATATGCTCTCTTTCTCAATGGCTCTTATAGACCCTATATCTAATTAACAAGGTGCATGTATATAGTTGCTATATCAAATAATATAAATAATATAATATAGCTAAGATTCAAAGTGCATGTAATGGATATCAATCAATAAATAAAAAATATATATGACATAAATGTTCTGAAAAAACCACCAAAATAAAAACAATCATTAGATTGAAGATAAATAATTACTAATAAAAAACCAGAGTAAAATATGTAATTAAAATAATAATACCATATCAATACATAAATTAAACAGACACATATACNAATGAATTGTCACTATCTAATTGGAAAAAGGTCAATTGATGGAAACTTTTTTCCTTTTAAAAAAAGGGGGATTAATCTACATATATACCAAACATATAAAGTAGATCCATAAAATTATTTAATTAATTAAAAGTAAGGATTGCTGTTTACCAAAACATGAATCCATAATTCACTTATTCAATTCAGATCTTGCTTAATAATTTAAATAAATAAATAAATAAATAAATAAATAAGTGAATAATATACCATAAGATGGTCATTATTTTAAAAAACCTGTATAGTGTTATTGAAAACACTGATATATTTGTAAAAAAAAAAGTAATGTAGTGTATATGTAATCAATAATAAATAATATTATAATAAAACCATTATTCCCTCACTTAGTTCAAATCCAGCATGATTAATTATAATGAATGAATGAATAAATAAGTGATTAATATACAATAAAGTGATTATTTAGAAAAACTATGTAGTGTTATTAAACACACTGATACATGTGTAAACAAAGTGATGTGAAGTATATCTAATCAATATGTAAATAATAATATGATAATACAATAAGGATATATTAGATCCCAATTCTTTAAATGTGTGATAATACGTGTGGTGATTAACTACAATAATATCAACTAGATGGATAAGGAAAATAGTCATTGTATCAATGAGAGTTTGAGCATCATCACTTACGGTACTTGGTATTCCCGGGAGGTCTTCCTACCCAGTACTGGCCAAGCCCTACCCCGCTTTGCTTCCAAGATCAGACGGATTTGGGCGTGTCCGGGGTGGTTTGGCTGTAGGTGACGTACTCACTCAATTCAGTATCCAATCCATCTGTGATTTTCTTCAATTGGTAAACAATATGTGAATCTAAAACAAATAAAAATTTATAAATATCAAAAATGTCAAATATAAAAGGATATATATAAAATTCACTATATAAAACTACAGGAACCATTTTAACTCAAAATCTTGGTTAATCCTGTTAGGTGCTAAGGTGTTTAGGTCAAAAATCGTCTTTATTTCTGTCTTTGCTAAAGTTCGACTTAGATTTTTTTTCCTCCAATGTCCTTTAACGAGCTTAATTCCTAAACATTTAGTGATGAAGGTAGGATTAGAGTAATGGTATTTCCTAAAATGTTCAGAGAGTGCGTGGGTCTGAACACCTTTTTTGATATTACGTAGGTGTTCATCGCATCTTTAAAGCTCTGGATGTTCTCCCTACATATTGAAGGTCACATGTACATTGGATAAGATATATACAGTTTTTTGTATCGCATGTCATAAAGGATTCAATTTTATATTTCTTCCCACTTTTGCTCGACTCTTATTCTTATATCTTTTAGTTGACAAATTATTTACATTATTACGACACATCAAACACTGGCCACATTTATAAAAGCCTTTACTTGTGATCCTACTTTGGGATAAAATAGAAGGGGGATTAAGAGCTGATTCGACTAAAAGTTTTTTCAAATTAGGAGCCTACCGGTATGTAAATTTTGGCCGATCTCCAATAAAATTAACCAAGTCTGGATCTTCTTTTAAAATGTCCCAATGTTTTAAAATAATTTTATCAACTTCCTTAAAATTTGAGTTAAAATCAGTAATAAAAGTTATCCTCTCATTAACCATCTCATCATTCTCTTTAATCTTTGGTGTTAGAAGTATATCTCTATCTATCTTTTCTATTTCTCTAATCGTGTTCCTTAAAACTCCTTCGTTGTAACCTTTCTCCACAAATTGTGTCACTTTTTTCTCAAAGTGGGTATCCATGGTCTCTTTTTTAGAGCAATTCCTTTTCATTCTTAAAAATTGACTTTTGGGGATATTTTGTAACCACTTACGATAGTGGTTGCTATTCATCAGAATATACGGATTCGTGTCAGTTACTTTCGTATAATTCTGTGTTTGTAATTCCCTATTTTCTACATAAATATTCAAATCTAAAAAAATTATTTGATGTTTACTGTATTCAAAATTCAAATAGATATTCAAATTATTAGTGTTTAATATATTAAAAACCTCTTTCAGAGAATCCTCAGTACCCCCCCAAATAAAAATAATATCATCAATATATCGTTTCCACAGTACTAGGTCATATGGCGAATGGCATGTTCTTCCCATTTCAACATGAACATGTTCACGTAACAGGGAGCGAACCTGGTACCCATAGCTGTCCCCCTTTGTTGAATATAAAATGAACCATTAAAATTAAAATAATTATTAGTCAAAATAAAATTAATACTATCTATAAAGAAACTTTTAAAATCTTTGGTCATAGTAGATGTATTTAAAAAACTATTGACTGCTTCAATCCCTTCTGTATGATTAATTATCGAATACAGGGATGATACATCTGCTGTAATCATTGTGTAATTATCCTTCCATTGAATGGTTTTGAGAATATTAAGCAAGTCAGTGGTATCTTTCAGGTAGGATTTGAGATTTTTCATAAAGGGTTGTAAATAAAAGTCAACCACCATGGATAGATTGGACGTGAGGGACGCAGGGCGCCCAGGGCGCCCAGGGGGGTTGGTCAAACACTTGTGTACCTTTGGTAAGATATACATGGCAGGAATAATGGGTTCTGTAATCAGGATAAATCCTTTAAGTTCTTCTGTAATGGTGGTCTTCTTACAATACTCATCTAAAAGGGATTTAAGTAAAGTGGACAACCTATCTGTGGGGTCTCCTTTTAACAATTTATAAGTAAACTGATCTTCCAATTGGCATTCTACTTCCTTAATGTAATCATCCCTATTCATAACAACAACGCCGCCCTCTTTGTCTGCTGATTTAATAATGATCTTTTCATTTTTCTTTAGGTCTTCTAGGGTTCTTAACTCCTCTTTAGTCAAATTCCATTTAAATCTTTTATTCCTGCCTATATTACTATTCAGTTTATGTATATCCTTGATTACCAATTTTTCAAAAGCTTCAATAAAATTACCCCTCTTGAACCAGGGAAAAAAGGTTGATTTAACTTTAAATTTGGTTTGGGGTAGGGGTGGTGTTTGAACCGCAGAATCTTTACAAAAATTTCATTAAAGTGAGTTTCCTCACAAATTTTTGTGTATCTACAAAAATATTAAAACAGTAATAATTATTGGTTGGGCAATATTTAGCCCTCTACTCAAAACTGATTCTTCTGCTGATGTGAGTGTATAATCACTCAAATTAAACACCTTAGTGCTACCTATCGGATAATTGGGCCTGATCCAGAACTACGCATTTCCGCGAATTTACGCGTGGCAGAGACGTAAATTCGCAGATTTGTACGCACTACGCATGCGCACCACAGAAAATATGCACATTCACGTTGCGTATTTTTGAACGTATGGGTAAATCACATATTTCACACGTAAATACTTACGTGTGGGCGTGCCAAATTTACGTTAGTAAACAATACGTGCGTTTTAAGTGAACTAGGCTGGGGGTGGTATTTAAAGTGTACAGTATGGGCGTGCTAAGCTGCGTACGTTCGTGTAGTCAGTACGTCCGTTCGCGAACGTATGTTTTTACGTTAGGAAAAGTTAAGGTAGGGTTTGGGTCGCGTAATTAGAGAAAATACGTCCGTGCAAGGGGTGTGCCGTGGGGAGTGTAGCGACCTTACGTGTACGAAAATACGCACCGCGAAAATACGCACGCATACACGTAGTTCTGGATCTACCCCATTGTTCTTATTATTAGTTATGGATAAGGTCAATTTCTTTTTCCTATTTTCCAAATATTTCTTTCTTCTATGTTTCCTATTGCCCCCTTTTTTCCCCCTTCCCCCTTTTTTTAAAAACCTTTTACATCGGGGGATGGGTTTAAGGGTACCCTTGGATATTATCTCAACAGTATGGGTTAGCGGGGTGGGTGGTCTCTCCACCCTCTGTTCTCTAAAAAATTAGACTGAGATTGAGGTTCACAATTCCTAAATGCCCCAAATCTATTCCTATCTTCAAAGAATGATCTGTCTTCAAAAAATCTATCATCTGAAACATAAGGGGGAGATCTATCCATATAGTTATCCCTCCCATAGGGTGTATATTGCCAATAGTTATGTACAGGATCCCTATTATAATCCCGTCCACTATTAAGATGATGATGAAAATATTGATCTCTATTTTGTCTGTAGTGATCTTGTTGATTTCTATAATTCTTAGGGAAAGGGGGTCTATTTCTATTATTATTATTATTATTATTATTATTATTATTATAATAGGAATTATTATTGTTTCTCTTCCCCTTTTCCTGAATAAAGTGCTTACTGCACACAGATAGTGACCAGCTTTACTTTTACACTGTTATTTAGACTTGGGCTAGGAAAAGACACCTCTCAACTCTTATACTGTTCGCAACAGGTAAAATTTAACTGCCCTGAAATCAATATGGTTTTGCCCAGGAGTAACTTACCTCTCTTATTTTCAGTCTCTGAATCTGGTCCTATATCTTTATTTTCCATGAGGGATTTTTAGTGCTTTCCTTTCTTGAATATTAAAATAATCTCTCAATTATTTTTCATGAAAAGGTTTTTTAATTTTTTTTAAATCATTAAAGGTGATGATATAGAATCATATAACAAGCGGCCCTTATTTTGCAGAGGGTACAATTCAGATTCTTTTTTTTTACTTTAAAACCCAATGGATTATTTGGACTTGATATATTACAATAATTTAATGTATCCTATTCAAATGTTTTGATTGCTTTCACCTTCTGTGAATGTCATAATAAAAAGGAATTCCTGATGTTGTTCATTGAGAAATTCCAATATATTTAGTTTTATTTTTTATTTATATTGCAAATATTATATTGTATAATATTTTAGTTTATTTGCAAAATAACATGTTCTACAAAGTTTTCACATATTATTTTTAAATCGACAATAAGATCAGACAAATTAGCTTTATCTGCAGTGATCAAACAAATTAGCTTTATTTGCAGGTGCAAATTTAACTCTTTCATTAAAACAAATTTGTTTATATGCAGTCATGATTTTTGAGCATAAATTGAAAATGTATTTTTCATCGAAAAAAAATCTATGCCTGGAAATCTTTTGGGGTTAGCCGTTTTCCACATTTACTGCATCTTCTTCTGAACCCCTTCTACTTTTGGGGATTACTGGTTCCAAATTTTGGAACCTGTTTCTTTTCCTCTAATAATTGTGTTCTAATATTTCCTGCTCTATTTTGCCACTATTGCTGTTCCTTTGACTGACCTTACCAAGGACAAATAGACTAATATAGTTAAATCTAGACAAAAGATAAGAGAGGAGGGTAATCAGCGCTGCACTGTCCTCCAATAAAATGTAGGCAATGAGCATAAATGAAAACAATATTTAAAATAAGCAACCAAAAAGGGATGTATCCACTTTCAATGGAAGATGTAATTAAGTAGTGTAGCTTCTTCCCGGAGAGAGGATAGTGGACGGGGTGACAGGCAGGGTAGTGTCTGACAGATGGTATCCCGGGAAGGTCTCGGCTCCACCTCGCAAGTCTCTACGTTAGTTCCAAACAATCCTCCGTGGTCTGCTGCACGTGCTGCTCCTCTGACACGTTTTTTTCAAAGTGGAGTGAAGCCTTCTGATGTTCTTCTGTATATATAGCTGATCGGTATCCACGGTGGACCAATCGCTAAGTTCCTATGCTAATTGCCTACATAAATTCCTTTATTTCCTTTACATTGTACACAAAAAATAAAAAACATAAAAAAAATATCAGGTCTATTTTATATAGAAGTAACTACATTCTTACAGTTTATACATAAGTGCTTTTACCGCATTTAAATGGAGATTCTCATATTAGGGGGGTGGCTGACAGTTATATGCCAATAGATATGCTCTCTTTCTCAATGGCTCTTATAGACCCTATATCTAATTAACAAGGTGCATGTATATAGTTGCTATATTAAATAATATAAATAATATAATATAGCTAAGATTGAAAGTGCATGTAATGGATATCAATCAATAAATAAAAAATATATATGACATAAATGTTCTGAAAAAGCCACCAAAATAAAAACAATCATTAGATTGAAGATAAATAATTACTAATAAAAAACCAGAGTAAAATATGTAATTAAAATAATAATACCATATCAATACATAAATTAAACAGACACATATACATGACAAGATATAAAATATATAAAGTAATTAAACATAATTAGACATATTAAGCACCCTATAGCTGATAACGGGCACAAAAAATAAGAAGGGTACAATATCTGGTTCAAAAAAATAATGAATAAATAAACATAGGAATTCAATCACATATATATTCCAATATAAATATATGAACTTCTAAGTGGAGCTGACGACGCCTAGTCAGTCCTAGCTACTCTTATTAGTCCTAATTAGATTCACATATTGTTTTACCAACTGAAGAAATACACCAATGGATTGGATACTGAATTGAGTGAGTATGTCACCTGCAGCCAAACCACCCTGGTCACGCCCAAATCCGTCTGATCTTGGAAGAAAAGCGGGGTAGGGCTTGGCCAGTACTGGGTAGGGAGACCTCCCGGGAATACCAAGTACCGTAAGTGATGATGCTCAAACTCTCATTGATACAATGACTGTTTTCCTTATCCATCTAGTTGATATTATTGTAGTTAATCACCACATGTATTATCAAACATTTAAAGAATTGGGATCTAATATATCCTTATTATATTATCATATTATTATTTACATATTGATTAGATATACTTCACATCACTTTGTTGACACATGTATCAGTGTTTTAATAACACTACATAGTTTTTCTAAATGATCACTTTATTGTATACTATTCACTTATTTATTCATTCATTATAATTAAACATGCCGGATTTGAACTAAGTGAGGGAATAATGGTTTTATTACAATATTATTTATTATTGATTACATATACACTACATCACTTTTTTTACACATATATCAGTGTTTTCAATAACACTATACAGGTTTTTTAAAATTATGACCATTTTATGGTATATTATTCACTTATTTATTTATTTATTTATTTATTTAATTAAATTATTAAGCAAGATCTGAATTGAATAAGTGAATTATGGATTCATGTTTTGGTAAACAGCAATCCTTACTTTTAATTAATTAAATAATTTTATGGATCTACTTTATATGTTTGGTATATATGTAGATTAATCCCCCTTTTTTTATAAGGAAATAAGTATCCATCAATTGACCTATCTCCAATTAGATAGTGACAATTAATCTATCACGAATTATTTATATTTATTTCATATTTGTACTACCTCTCCATATATATTTTCACACATGCGATTATATTAGGACTAATAAGAGTAGCTAGGACTGACTAGGCGTCGTCAGCTTCACTTAGAAGTTCATATATTTATATTGGAATATATATGTGATTGAATTCCTATGTTTATTTATTCGTTATTTTTTTTAACCATATATTGTACCCCTCTTATTCTCTGCGCCCGTTATCAGATATAGGGTTAACAATAGGGAGCTTAATATGTCTAATTATGTTTAATTACTTTATATATTTTATATCTTGTCATGTATATGTGTCTGTTTAATTTATGTATTGATATGGTATTATCGATTTTAATTACATATTTTACTCTGTTTTTTTATTAGTAATTATTTATCTTCAATCTAATGATTGTTTTTATTTTGGTGGTTTTTTCAGAACATTTATGTCATATATATTTTTTATTTATTGATTGATATCCATTACATGCACTTTCAATCTTAGCTATAATATATTATTTATATTATTTGATATAGCAACTATATACATGCACATTGTTAATTAGATATAGGTCTATAAGAGCCATTGAGAAAGAGAGCATATCTATTGGCATATAACTGTCAGCCACCCCGCTATTATGAGAATCTCCATTTAAATGCGGTAAAAGCACCTATATATAAACTGTAAGAATGTAGTTACTTCTATATAAAATAGACTGATATTTTTTTAATGTTTGTAAATGATGTAAAGGAAATAAAGGAATTTATGTAGGCAATTAGCATAGGAACTTAGCGATTGGTCCACCGCGGGTACCGATCAGCTATATATACAGAAGAACATCAGAAGGCTGCACTCCACTTTGAAAAAGGGCGGTTCGCGCCCGAAACGCGTCATTGGAGCAGCACGTGCAGCAGCCACGGAGGATTGTTTAGAACTAACGGAGAGTCTTGCAAGGTGGAGCCGAGACCTTCCCGGGATACCATCTGTCAGACACTACCCTGCCTGTCACCCCGTCTACTATTTACTCTCCGGTGAGAAGCTACACTACTTAATTATATCTTCCATTGAAAGTGGATACATCCCTTTTTGGTTGCTTATTTTAAATATTGTTTTCATTTATGCTCATTGCCTACATTTTATTGGAGGACAGTGCAGCGCTGATTACCCTCCTCTCTTATCTTTTGTCTAGATTTAACTATATTAGTCTATTTGTCCTTGGTAAGGTCAGTCAAAGGAACAGCAATAGTGGCAAAATAGAGCAGGAAATATTAGAACACAATTATTAGAGGAAAAGAAACAGGTTCCAAAATTTGGAACCAGTAATCCCCAAAAGTAGAAGGGGTTCAGAAGAAGATGCAGTAAATGTGGAAAACGGCTAACCCCAAAAGATTTCCAGGCATAGATTTTTTTTCGATGAAAAATACATTTTCAATTTATGCTCAAAAATCATGACTGCATATAAACAAATTTGTTTTAATGAAAGAGTTAAATTTGCACCTGCAAATAAAGCTAATTTGTTTGATCACTGCAGATAAAGCTAATTTGTCTGATCTTATTGTCGATTTAAAAATAATATGTGAAAACTTTGTAGAACATGTTATTTTGCAAATAAACTAAAATATTATACAATATAATATTTGCAATATAAATAAAAAATAAAACTAAATATATTGGAATTTCTCAATGAACAACATCAGGAATTCCTTTTTATTATGACATTCACAGAAGGTGAAAGCAATCAAAACATTTGAATAGGATACATTAAATTATTGTAATATATCAAGTCCAAATAATCCATTGGGTTTTAAAGTAAAAAAAAAGAATCTGAATTGTACCCTCTGCAAAATAAGGGCCGCTTGTTATATGATTCTATATCATCACCTTTAATGATTTAAAAAAAATTAAAAAACCTTTTCATGAAAAATAATTGAGAGATTATTTTAATATTCAAGAAAGGAAAGCACTAAAAATCCCTCATGGAAAATAAAGATATAGGACCAGATTCAGAGACTGAAAATAAGAGAGGTAAGTTACTCCTGGGCAAAACCATATTGATTTCAGGGCAGTTAAATTTTACCTGTTGCGAACAGTATAAGAGTTGAGAGGTGTCTTTTCCTAGCCCAAGTCTAAATAACAGTGTAAAAGTAAAGCTGGTCACTATCTGTGTGCAGTAAGCACTTTAAAGATATATCTCTGTTTAAAAAATACAATTAACTTGACTCCCCCTGAAATCAACATGGTTTTGCTCAGGGGTAACTTTCCTCTCTTATTTTTGGTCTCTGAATATGGTCCATAATCATCAAACCAGTTAATAAGGGAGGTGGTATAGTGATTAAAGATGACTGGGATTATATAAAAGAAGCCAGAAGACAGTAAGAAAATAAGGACATTTATAAGAAACCTACTTCAAACCTACTTCAAATCCAATTTTAAATCCAATTTTCAAATTTACAGCTGATTACAAAAAATAATTCAGCAATAATTAAGCAATAATGTGATCACCAACCTGGTTCAGGATTTTCAACTGATTGAGCATCCAATTACCCCACCATTTTATTTTTTTATCTAAAATTTATAAATCCATAATGCATCCCCTAACCACCCAATTATTCATAGTAAACAATTCCCATTATGTTGAGGTTTCCTTGCAGGTTTGTGTGTAAAAACTAGGAAAAAAGTGTACTCTATAAGAAAACAAATGTGAGCGCTAAAGAGAAGGTGATGAATGTGGGTGAGAATCACTAGCAAGAAAAATTTCTATTAATAATACTAGTAAAGAATTGCAGCTCATGCCTTAGGGATTTGTGTTAATCCCCGTCATAAAATACTCAACACAACAACAAAAACATGAGGAGCACTTATCTTTCACTCTAAAAATTAATTTATTAGCTTGATCGCAATTAAATTATAATACCATATAAATATATTCAGTTTAATTATTATAATATTCCAACTAACTTAATTAAACAGTAAATAGGCATTAGGTTGGATAATATATATAGAACAACAGTCTCCACATTAGTCATTAATAAGCCGCATCTTCTAGGGATTTTGTGTATTGTATCCAAGTTTGGATTCAATCCAGCAGGCAATGGAGCACATTACTTTTACAGCTCAATATTGATGAGTGCCAGTGTCAAAGAGTATATATATATATAAATATATACTGTCTCAGCTGTAGAGCAGTGCACGGAGGTGCCTTTAGCACTGTAGACTCCTCCCGTATTGCATCAATTTAGTCAAAAGTATCAGAATACATTGTCTTTTTTGGGTATTCCTAATTTCTTTGAGAATGTGAAACTAAGTTGGGGGTTTCATTGGTAGTTAGAAAAGAAGCTATATATTGAGTGTGCCCCTCTCTGTACTAAATAAAAAAAATATTTTCCAGCATTAGATTTCAACTCAAGTCCTAAAATGTTTGGGGGAATTACCCCCCCCCCCCCCCCCACAAAAATATCCAACTAATCATCAAACAAATCAGAAATACCCTCAAGGATCTATTCCAAAATCCAAAAATGGACAGAATGAAAATGATATCCATTACCCATCGAAATTTCAGAAAAAGGGGAAGAGAAACAATAATAATTCCTATTATTATAATAATAATAATAGAAATAGACCCCCTTTCCCTAAGAATCATAGAAATCAACAAGATCACTACAGACAAAATAGAGATCAATATTTTAATCAACATCTTAATAGTGGACGGGATTATAATAAGGATCCTGTACATAACTATTGGCAATATACACCCTATGGGAGGGATAACTATAGGGATAGATCTCCCCCTTATGTTTCAGATGATAGATTTTTTGAAGACAGATCATTCTTTGAAGATAGGAATAGATTTGGGGCATTTAGGAATTGTGAACCTCAATCTCAGTCTCATTTTTTAGAGAACAGAGGGTGGAGAGACTACCCACCCCGCTAACCCATACTGTTGAGATAAAATCCAAGGGTACCCTTAAACCCATCCCCCAATGTAAAAGGTTTTTTAAAAAAAGGGGGAAGGGGGAAAAGAGGGGGCAATAGGAAACATAGAAGAAATAAATATTTGGAAAATAGGAAAAAGAAATTGACCTTATCCATAACTAATAATAAGAACAATTATCCGATAGGTAGCACTAAGGTGTTTAATTTGAGTGATTATACACTCACATCAGCAGAAGAATCAATTTTGAGTAGAGGGCTACATTTTGCCCCAACCAATAATTATGACTGTTTTAATATTTTTGTAGATACACAAAAATTTGTGAGGAAACTCACTTTAAAGACATTTTTTAAAGATTCTGCGGTTCAAACACCACCCCTACCCCAAACCAAATTTAAAGCTAAATCAACCTTTTTCCCAGGTTCAAGAGGGGTAATTTTATTGAAACTTTTGAAAAATTGAAAGGATATACATAAATTGAATAGTAATATAGGCAGGAATAAAAGATTTAGAGGTAATTTGACTAAGGAGGAGTTAAGAACCCTATTACATTACAGAAGAACTTAAAGGATTTATCCTGATTACAGAACCCATCATTCCTGTCATGTATATCTTACCAAAGGTACACAAGAGTTTAAAGAGTTTGGGTCCCTCACGTCCAATCTATCCATGGTGGTTGACTTTTATTTACAATCCTTTATGAAAAATAACAAATCCTACCTGAAAGATACCACTGACTTGCTTAATATTCTCAAAACCATTCAATGGAAGGATAATTACACAATGATTACAGCAGATGTATCATCCCTGTATTCGATAATTAATCATACAGAAGGGATTGAAGCAGTCAATAGGGATTGAAGCAGTTAGTAGTTTTCTTAATACATCCACTATGACCGAGGATTTTAAAAGTTTCTTGATAGAGAGTATTAATTTTATTTTAACTAATAATTATTTTAATTTTAATGGCGGATTTTATTTACAACAAAGGGGGACAGCAATGGGTACCAGGTTCGCTCCCTGTTATGCGAACATGTTTATGGCGAAATGGGAAGAAGGAGTCATTCAACATATGGGGGCGGACCTGGTACTGTGGAAACGATATATTGATGATATTATTTTTATTTGGGGGGGTACTGAGGATTCTCTGAAAGAGGTTTTTAATATATTAAACACTAATAATTTGAATATCTATTTGAATTTTGAATACAGTAAACATCAAATAATTTTTTTAGATTTGAATATTTATGTAGAAAATAGGGAATTACAAACACAGAATTATACGAAAGTAACTGACACGAATCCGTATATTCTGATGAATAGCAACCACTATCGTAAGTGGTTACAAAATATCCCCAAAAGTCAATTTTTAAGAATGAAAAGGAATTGCTCTAAAAAAGAGACCATGGATACCCACTTTGAGAAAAAAGTGACACAATTTGTGGAGAAAGGTTACAACGAAGGAGTTTTAAGGAACACGATTGGAGAAATAGAGAAGATAGATAGAGATATACTTCTAACACCAAAGATTAAAGAGAATGATGAGATGGTTAATGAGAGGATTACTTTTATTACTTATTCATATTACTTTTATTACTGATTTTAACTCAAATTTTAAGGAAGTTGAAAAATTATTTTAAAACATTGGGACATTTTAAAAGAAGATCCAGACTTGGTTAATTTTATTGGAGATCGGCCAAATTTTACATTCTTCTATTTTATCCCAAAGTAGGCTAAGTAAAGGCTTTTATAAATGTGGCCAGTATTTGATGTGTCATAATAATGTAAATAATTTGTCAACTAAAAAGATCGAAAAATATGAGTCGAGCAAAAGTGGGAAGAAATATAAAATTGAATCCTTTATGACATGCGATACAAAAACTGTATATATCTTATCCAATGTACATGTGACCTTCAATATGTAGGGAGAACATCCAGAGCTTTAAAGATGCGAAAAACATCCAGAGCTTTAAAGGTGCGTTGGGCTGAACACCTACGTAATATCAAAAAAGGTGTTCAGAGCTACGCACTCTCTGAACATTTTAAGAAATACCATAACTCTAATCCTACCTTCATGACTAAATGTTTAGGAATTAAGAACAATAAAGGACATTGGAGGAAAAAAGATCTAAGTCAAACTTTAGCAAAGACAGAAATGAAGACAATTTTTTACCTAAACACCTTAGAACGGAATTAACCAAGATTTTGAGTTAAAATGGTTCCTGTAGTCTTATATAGTGAATTTTATATATATCCTTTTATATTTGACATTTTTGATATTTATACATTTTTCTTTGTTTTAGATTCACATATTGTTTTACCAATTGAAGAAAATCACCGATGGATTGGATACTGAATTGAGTGAGTACGTCACCTACAGCCAAACCACCCCGGTCACGCCCAAATCCGTCTGATCTTTGAAGAAAAGCGGTGTATGGCTTGGCCAGTACTGGGTAGGAGACCTCTCGGGAATACCAAGTACCGTAAGTGATGATGCTCAAACTCTCATTGATACAATGACTATTTTCCTTAACCATCTAGTTGATATTATTGTAGTTAATCACACATTTAAAGAATTGGGATCTAATATATACTTATTATATTATCATATTATTATTTACATATTGATTATATATACTTCACATCACTTTGTTTACACATGTATTAGTATTTTTAATAACACTACATAGTTTTCCTAAATGATCACTTTATTGTATATTATTCACTTATTTATTCATTCATTATAATTAATCATGCTGGATTTGAACTAAGTGAAGGAATAATGGTTTTATTGTAATATTATTTATCATTGATTACATATGCACTACATCACTTTTTTTACACATATATCAGTGTTTCCAATAACACTATACAGGTTTTTTAAAATAACGACCATCTTATGGTATATTATTCAATTCTTTATTTATTTAAATTAATTAAGCAGGATCTGAATTGAATAAGGGAATTATGGATTCATGTTTTGGTAAACAGCAATCCTTACTTTTAATTAATTAAATCATTTTATGGATCTACTTTATATGTTTGGTATATATGTAGATTAATCCCCCTTTTTTTTATAAGGAAATAAGTATCCATCAATTGACCTATCTCCAATTAGATAGTGACAATTCATCTATCACAAATTATTTATATTTAGTTCATATTTGTACTACCTCTCCATATATATTTTCACACATGCGATTATATTAGGACTAATAAGAGTAGCTAGGACTGACTAGGCGTCGTCAGCTTCACTTAGAAGTTCATATATTTATATTGGAATATATATGTGATTGAATTCCTATGTTTATTTATTCGTTATTTTTTTTAACCATATATTGTACCCCTCTTATTCTCTGCGCCCGTTATCAGATATAGGGTTAACAATAGGGAGCTTAATATGTCTAATTATGTTTAATTACTTTATATATTTTATATCTTGTCATGTATATGTGTCTGTTTAATTTATGTATTGATATGGTATTATCGATTTTAATTACATATTTTACTCTGGTTTTTTATTAGTAATTATTTATCTTCAATCTAATGATTGTTTTTATTTTGGTGGTTTTTTCAGAACATTTATGTCATATATATTTTTTATTTATTGATTGATATCCATTACATGCACTTTGAATCTTAGCTATATTATATTATTTATATTATTTGATATAGCAACTATATACATGCACCTTGTTAATTAGATATAGGGTCTATAAGAGCCATTGAGAAAGAGAGCATATCTATTGGCATATAACTGTCAGCCACCCCGCTATTATGAGAATCTCCATTTAAATGCGGTAAAAGCACCTATATATAAACTGTAAGAATGTAGTTACTTCTATATAAAATAGACTGATATTTTTTTAATGTTTGTAAATGATGTAAAGGAAATAAAGGAATTTATGTAGGCAATTAGCATAGGAACTTAGCGATTGGTCCACCGCGGGTACCGATCAGCTATATATACAGAAGAACATCAGAAGGCTGCACTCCACTTTGAAAAAGGGCGGTTCGCGCCCGAAACGCGTCATTGGAGCAGCACGTGCAGCAGCCACGGAGGATTGTTTAGAACTAACGGAGAGTCTTGCAAGGTGGAGCCGAGACCTTCCCGGGATACCATCTGTCAGACACTACCCTGCCTGTCACCCCGTCTACTATTTACTCTCCGGTGAGAAGCTACACTACTTAATTATATCTTCCATTGAAAGTGGATACATCCCTTTTTGGTTGCTTATTTTAAATATTGTTTTCATTTATGCTCATTGCCTACATTTTATTGGAGGACAGTGCAGCGCTGATTACCCTCCTCTCTTATCTTTTGTCTAAATTGTTCTTTTTTAGGGTGGTAGACCCTTGGAGGGAGACCAGCAGCAGCACATTATTTTTATCTTAGCGATTTTTTTTATCCCCATATCTTATATTTAATATAGTTAAATGGAGTCCTGAGACAAAAACGGCTTTTTAGGCATAGAAGGAAGCGTTGTCCACCTTCATCTATAAGTAATATTCAATAACAATCTATATTACAATAATAACTCCCCTGATATCATTCCATTGCCCAGTAAAAGATAGTGTACCTTGAGAAATTTTTTATATATATGAATATGAATACCTGGGTATAATTTACTAATATATCAAATTGTAATAAAACCTATTTTTCCCCAAAAATCTCACCCCGGAATTTTATCTTTTGAATAAAAAAATGTTAATAAAAAACATCTAGTGTAAAAATGTCCTATAAACAGTGTTCTGCCTTCTCAATAAAAAATTCAGCAACATTTTTCACAAATGTGTAATATTTAATTAGTTTTCCATGGGATGCAACACCAACCAGATCAAAAGTTCAGGCTAATATGTAACACTTTCCCTTCCTCAGAATATCAGTGGCAGAATGCTTTTTAACATAGTTGGCCTTAATATAAGGGCATGCCCTTTTACTATACTTCCACCATTATTTCCTAGACTCCAGCAGCCCCTAAAAATGACAGTGACTTAAATGCATGGAAATACATGCACAGAAAATGCTAAAGCAAATTGAAAATCAAAATGTATTTTAATGTAATGCATTGTAGCTTAAAACTTCTTTACTTGTACTTGTTAACATTTGTCAATGGAGTGGCTAATTTGTGGAACTACTGTAGATCTATAGAATTTTGGACCATCTTTGTGTTTAAATCCCAGTGGAATTTGTAAATTTTGTCATTTTGACTTATACCATGAATAGATTTTTAATTTATTTTAACCCAAACAAAGCTTTACCCCAAGTGCAACCTTACTGTTTGAATATTTATTCAACCAAATGAAAAATATTATCTAGCTAAAATAAACCATGTAAGACAATACTAAAACAATGCAAAAACACATTGGGCCTGATCCAGACCTACGCTTGCTGGCGTTAAAACGCCGGGCGCAAGTGTAGGATCGGCTGAAAAGACGATCTGCGCATATGCCGGGCAGATGTTGCCAACGGTGTTACAATACTGCAGTTAGTGAAGGTAGGTGGGGGAAGGGAGGGTAATGAGGCTGGGAGGACCATTGCAACGCCGCCATCCCAGCGTATTAACACTCGCTTACGCCGGCTTAAATTAGGGTAGCCTTCAGCCGGTGTAAGTGAGTGTTAATACGGTAGGACAAGGGGGAGAGTCGGGGATGTGCTGCGATGTTACGCTGAGCGTTAGACCGCTCAGTGTAACATTGTAGGTCTAGATCAGGCCCATAGACACACGTTTGTAGAAAAATGTGACTAAGAAATTTTTTTAAATAAAAAATATATATTTTATATAAATTTAAAATAAAAGTCAGAGAATTCGTTACATACATATGCAGATATATGATTATATGATAAGCCACCAGCCACTTACAAGGCTGATTAGAAAAAACTAGGCAGACAAAACATATAGCAAGCCGGTATGCTATATGACTATATGAATTTTTTCATTGAATATCATTGAAGTATACCATACCATCAAACAAACGGTCTATGAGATGGACTTCTATAAAGCAGTATATTACCTTGCTTAAAGCCTGCAGAGTGTGCACCAGTGCTATATATGAGTCTAATACCAGCTGGCCACCCGGTTACTAGAGAGTGGAGACTGCCGTCAACCCTAAGAACATCGAGGAACCTCCTTCAATTGAAATAGTGTAATGTTATCTACTTCCCAAGTCTTTGGGTAAATGTATAACCTCTGTCATTTATAAGAAGTAGAGTGTTTCATTCTATTTAGGATTTGACTAACTTTCTCTTAATTAACCTTTCGTATCAACATACTTTTATTATCTTGCTATAATAACTGCTGACACCGCTTTGCCTTATATAGGCATTTGTTTCAATCTAACAGTCCATCCTAAACAAAACATTTTGGGAATTATTGACAGTTTTTAAATATTTCTCAATGAAAATACAGGTATAACAGGCAGCTGATCATTTCATTAAGCTGGAAATTATTTGTATTGAATGGTTTTAAAATATTTTTAGTTGTTGAATGTTGAAATAAGGGTGCCATCTCTAGTCCCCTAATATACACCACTTGTATTACATATGGGCTATATTAAGGTGCATTGACTTGGCACACTATATAAAGTACATGTAGGGTATATTATGGGTCTATGTATGGAACGTGCTGTAATATATGTGGGGTATTTTAGGGGTCTGGAATTGGCACAGTTTAAAGTATATTTGGGGTATATTATAGGTCTAGGAATGGCACAGTATAAAGTACATGTAAGCTATGCCCAAGGCATATTTTTGCACCTTGGCCCATGACTTACTACTTCCGCATCTGGATTTAAGCATCAGAGAAAATGGGGTTTGACAGGTAATATAAATAAATGGGTGAAGAGCCGGGGGTGGAGAAGAAGAATTCAGGGGAGGATGAGTAGAAAGAGGGAAAGTGTAAGAGAAAGTAAAAGGCGCCACCTCTGAGGAAAAAGAGGGGAAAGTGACAGCGGGATAGAAGAAGTAGAGGAGGAGAGTTAAGTCGCCACAGAAAGAGGGGGAGAATGAAGGTGAGGTGTAGAGGGGCAGGGTGAAAAGGGCAGATCTGCCATGCTGGGGGTTGTGAGAGTGGCAGGGGTTGGAGTACAAGGAGGAGGGTTTGCAGTGCCGCAGAAAGGAGTGGGATCCAATTCTTCATGTGTGGATAGTGCAGAAGCAGATGGGTGATTGCATGTTGGGCCAGGATCTGCTCCCTCCCCAGAATGCGTCTTATCATGGACTGAGCTCTCAAGTATTGAGAGCAAATCAGATAGTTGGTGTGTTGTCCTGGGCCCAGGGTGTCCATTAGGCAAATGAGTATGTAAAACTCGGCTCTGCTGAAACTCTGAGGTGAGTATGAGGTTTGAGGCACTCTTGCGAGCAGATTTATAGTGTCATTTACAAGAATGCTCATTAATTATGGTCTGATCAGGTGTCACCCCCTTGGATTGGGCCTTGTTATGTCAGTATCAGTTATAAAGTTTTGATTGGCTGGTAACATTTGTGTATCCTCTGCAGTATTGCAACTCAATCTTTTAGTAGCGTGTGCAATGTATTGATGATAATTCTTTTAGTAGCGTATGCAGAGTATTGATGATAATTCTTTAGTTGCATGTGCAGGGTATTGATGATAATTATTTTAGTAATGTGTGCAGTGTATTGATGATAATTCTTATAGTGAAGACTATAAGCCTAAAATAGAAAAAGTAATGACACCTCTTGAGCTCCTATATGGAGCAGCTCTAGTGTCCCTGTGAAAGGGACATTTTCCACTCCATCCCTATATATGTATAAAGCTAACACTTAATACACATAAATAGTAATAGTTCTGTAAAGAGTTCACAGGAAACTTCAAGAGCGCTTCAACAATAACTAAATGTTTAACACAAGATTGTAGTTCTTCAAAAAACCTTTAAACAAAGTCTCTAGTGGTCTCTGAATGTTCCAGAAAATTTTCCCAATCAATATCTTGTGAATCTTCCTTCAAGAATAACAGTGTTCCTGTCCAACCGTTTTTAATGCATCCTCATCATATAAAATAAACAAAGAGAAAAGAACATAGTGTGGTATGTTCCCAATATCTTACGAAGGTATTCAAGGAGAAGCCTACTCACACTTTTTCTCTCTTGTTTCTTGTGCCTTGAGTTATCCTTTATTCCTTTTCTCCTCCAGTGTTTATAGTCTCTCCACCACGTATATGTAAAGATAGAAGGTTCCAATCGTGTAATACGTTCTCCGCAATAGTACACAGCATATACTACGTCTCAGCTATTCACAATAGACTCCTATTGATAGATTTCATTTGATATAGACGTCGGGGCTAGTCGGATCTCTCCACTCCTATCCAAGGTAGATCCCTCTCCCTTCTTTCCTCCCCTTTCCACAGTCAACGGGGTCCGGGAAGAAAAAAGAGAACAACAGGCACAGAGACCCTAGTATAGCCAACTATTACGGCAGAGTTTTCACATATAGTATTTTGCTCACCTTTCGATCCTCTTGCTGAAATGCTCCAATAAAGGTTTCTTTGTTTCAACTCAAGTGTATTTTCTTTTTGTTGGTTCTTATTTTCCACAGATACCGGAGCCGTTCATGTCACACTCCTTCCTTGCTCCTCCCTTCTCTCCAATCAGCAGAGCCCGGGACAAGACACAAGACAGCGGGCACAGAGACCCTTGTGTAGCCCGTAATCACTACGGCAATGATTTCTATATACAGTATCCTGCTCACCTTTTAATCCTTTTGTCATCAATTGCAAAGTAAAAGCCTCTTTCCATATATCCAAATACCCACTGTGGAGCAAAAAATTTAAATAACATATCTTTATCCCATGTTTCTATCAATTACTAAGTGTCCAAAAAAATAAAGGTAAAAGGATAAAAGGATCCTGGTAATATGACTTCTTAGAAAGGGGGGTGTGATCCCTAGGAAACCGAAATTCATATATAAAAGGGCACAGAACTTGAGAAGTGTACTAGTTAAGAGTGCTACTATAGAAGACAAGAAGGACCCCACAATAAGAAGTAAAGGTGTTTTAGATGTAATACATGTAAAGAAGTGAAAAGTGAGAAATTTAAAATAACAAGCTTTAAAACACAAGGTGGCGAAGAACAGGAAATACAAGAATTTATGACCTGCAATTCCACCAATTGTATATATTTAGTGGAATGTGAATGCCCCCTTGCCTATATAGGTAGGACTACACGAAAATTAAAGGAAGGGTGGGGGGAGCATTTAAGGAATATCCAGAAAGGCAACATGAATCACCCCCTATCAGCCCACTAGAAAGAAGTAAACCAGGGTATAATAAGTGCAATAAAAAAGATAATAGGGATTAAGAGAGAAAGAAATTGAGCTGATTTTTACCATAATACTCTAGCCCCAGGAGGTCTTAATAATGCTTTTGAATTAAAATAATTAAAATAATTTTTATGAGTTTTTTGAATTTTAGAATATTAGCACTTTATTATTAACACTTTGTGAAGTAGCATTTTTTAGGTATATATATATATATAGATTGGTACCTTTAGATATCGTTTTGGAATATTTTTACACTTTGGAGTATTCTAAGATTTTGGATTTCTCCCTTATTAAATTTAGTGAGAGCACCGGAACTTTAAGACAGCTTTGATTGCTGTCAAAAGGTAAGTATTCGTTAACCGTGCTCCACAACAAAAATAAATAAAGGGTTAGCGCCCAGGCTGTGGTGTTGGGTTGGTGGGGTTGGGGGGGGGTAGGTAGGGTGATGATGGATATGGGAAGACGTTGGGGGTGAGCAGCAGTGGTCTTCTAGTGCCCCAAATGAAATCACTAGTAAGGAGTAGGTAGGAAATAGATTAAGAACACTGTGCTACAACGGCCCATGGGTAATGTGGGTATAATGGTTCCTGATGCAAGGATGGGTAGAGATTATCAATGATAGGGGTAGATGGGTGGTGATACAGTCAATGGTATCAATTGAGGGTATGAATACAATAAGGGGGGTACACAGGTGGTGATGGGGTATGGGTGTAATGGTGAACAGAAAGGTTCAGAGTCAGTTCACATCAAATGTATTGATGGTATCTGTTATTTTGAGGTGAGATGGATGGCAGCTTACGGAGGCACAGCAGAGCACTATGGAGGAGAGAGGGAGAGAGAGGCGCAATAGTGCAATAAATGAGGAAAAACTGTTGAGGAGTAAAGCTGGTATCTTACTCAATAAATAAGGAAAAGCTGTTGAGGAGTAAAGCTGGTATCTTGCTCCACAACAAGCATGACAATGTGTAAATAAAATTGGTACTTTATTGCAAGTTTCTATGGAAACAAACTAAACTAAAAATCTTTTGTAGGAAAAGTCCTTCTTTAAAGTTTAAACAGTGAAATAAGTGAAATAGCAGTGTGTTTAACATCTCTCGCACATCCATTCTGGACACTAGCAACTTTGTTGCACTGTTACTAACAGAGGACACGTCTCTAATATAGAGAAGACTTTTTCAAACGCACTTATTTCACTATTTGAACTTTAAAGAAGGACTTTTCCTACAAAAGATTTTTAGTTTATTTTGTTTCCATAGAAACTTGCAATAAAGTACCAACTTTATTTACACATTGTCATGCTTGTTGTGGAGCGCGGTTAGCGAATACTTACCTTTTGCAGCATTATCTACTTAGAGGAACACCTGGAAGCAGCCTCTATACAGATTTCCTAAGGGTTTGCTGTTCACAGCGTCCCCACAAGCCCATACCAATAACGGTAGCGTTGGTGAGCTACCATCCACTTTTCGTTTGCTGTTGTTTGCTATGGATGTATATAGGAAGCGATTATAATAGAGATCATTTTGTTTACATTTTGGAAGGTATTTATTTATTCCACGTTTGGTTATGGATAGTGACACTTGGTGTATTAGGTTGTCACAGAAATAAATAGGAGGTTTTTGTTGGATCACTTGTACGTATCATTGGTTTAATTAATAATATATATTTTTACACTGCACACACTGCTTTTAAATGTTTTAAAAGTGAAGATATATAATTGCCAGGATAGATGTAGAAGTTTTTTGTGTTTTATATCGATGTATTAGAACTGAAGATTGTATTTAGTTTGATAAGTTTTTTCTCTATATGTGATTTTATATGTATTATTTTATATATATTCTTACTGGTAAGGCAGCATGGATTCTTTATGTATTTTATCATTATCGGATTTTATCAACATTTTATCAAATGAAGAAACCGAAAGTGAGCATCCCATTTAAACCCACAGCTGCCGCCAATCAACTTACCTAGAGAAAGACTAATGTCGAAACGCGTAGGTTGTAGGTGGTGGTGTGTATTCCGGTGGGACAGTGATCAGGGTGAGTGTTCTGTTATACCGTAGCTTCAGTTGGGCCCTTATCTGATGCGAAATGGTGTTATAATCAGTACTGATACCCTAATTCTGCCCCCTTTCTAAGAAGTCATATTACCAGGATCCTTTTATTCATATTTTTTTGGACACTTAGTAATTGAAAGAAACATGGAATAAATATATGTTATTTTAATTTATTGCTCCGGAGTGGGTATTTGGATATACGGAAAGAGGCTTTTACTTTGCAATTGATGACAAGAGGATTAAAAGGTGAGCAGGATACTGTATATAGAAATCATTGCCATAGTGGTTACGGGCTACACAAGGGTCTCTGTGCCCGCTGTCTTGTGTCTTGTCCCGGGCTCTGCTAATTGGTGAGGAGGGAGGAGCAAGGAAGAAGTGTGACCCGAACGGCTCCAGTATCCGTGGAAAATAAGAACCAACAAAAAGAAAATACTCTTGAGTCGAAACAAAGAAACCTTTATTGGAGCATTTTAGCAAGAAAATCGAAATATGAGCAAAATACTATATGTGAAAACTCTGCCGTAGTAGTTGCGGGCTATACTAGGGTCTCTGTGCCCATTGCTCTGTTTTTTGTTCCCGGATCCTGTTGACTGTGGAGAGGAGAGAAAAGAAGGGTGAGGGATCTACCTTGGATAGGAGTGGAGAGATCCGACTAGCCCCGACGTCTATATCAAATGAAATCTATCAATAGGAGTCTATTGTGAATAGCTGAGACGTAGTATATGCTGTGTACTATTGCGGAGAACGTATTACACGATTGGAACCTTCTATCTTTACATATACGTGGTGGAGAGACTATAAACACTGGAGGAGAAAAGGAATAAAGGATAACTCAAGGCACAAGAAACAAGAGAGAAAAAGTGTGAGTAGGCTTCTCCTTGAATACCTTCGTAAGATATTGGGAACGTACCACACTATGTTCTTTTCTCTTTGTTTATTTTATATGATGAGGATGTATTAAAAACAGTTGGACAGGAACGCTGTTATTCTTGAAGGAAGATTCACAAGATATTGATTGGGAAAATTTTCTGGGACATTTAGAGACCACTTTAGACTTTGTCTAAACTGCAATCTTGTGTTAAACATTTAGTTATTGCTGAAGCGCTTTTGAAGTCTCCTGTGAACTCTTTTCACTATTACTATTTATGTGTATTAAGTGTTAGCTTTATACATATATAGGGACGAAGTGGAAAATGTTCCTTTCACAGGGATATTAGAGCTGCTCCAGATAGGAGCGCAAGAGGTGTTATTTTTTTTCTATTTTTACACATTGAATGGTGATAGATATTTAATTATTTGTTTATTTTATTTATTTTACAGTTTAATCATAGAGAACACAGAGAAGAGAAGGTGGAACAAATGTTTAGAGGTAATGTGGAACTTTTGGATGGCGATTTGGAGAGCATCATGATTAAATTAAAAAGGACCTTACAAAAAGAAAAGAAAATATGGTGGAATATCGTTATGTTCGAAAAGTACTCAGCGGAACAAATTATACCGAAGGGATTAAGGGTAAAAAACTGTGTGCCTTTGAATCAAAATCGGAAATGTTCATCCAAGGATGGTATAGGATACTACAGAATTGTTCCTTTTCCCTAATGGAGTTAATCCTACAGGAAAGAAGGAACAAATTAAAAGATTTAGACACTATGGGCTGGATCCAGACCTTGTTAAGTGCATGAACTTAGTTACTCCTGGGCTAAACCATGTTGATTTCAGGGGGAGTCAAGGTAATTGTATTCACACAGATACTGACAAGCTTTGCTATCACACTGTTATTTAGACTTGGGATAGGAAACATCACCTCTCAACTCTAATACTGTTTGCAACAGATGAAATATGACTCCCCTGAAATCAACATGGTTTAGCTCAGGAGTAACTAAGTTCATGCACTTAACAAGGTCTGGATCCAGAAAAAAAGGGGGGGATACAGCGCTTTTCATAAAGAAAATAAAAATATTGATGTATAATGAAATAATATTAACATGTATAAGTTTCTGTTTTTGAAGCTAAATGCGGGCTTCAATAATCTGCAGAGAACGGCATTTGCAATCAGTAACCAATATAGTTTATTTATACAAACACTTAATTAGAATTTAGTAAAAATAAAAATAATTAAAATTCAGACACAGTTCCTCTAGAGATCGGACCCTCCTATCAATAGCTTGTGATCTGTAGCAAAAAGTCAATTAATATTCCCACTACAATGATTGTAAACAAGAGTAAATTCGTGATTGCACTTCTCCTCGGGTTGCCAGCCCGAAGTAGTGTTAATTAGTTTACAGTTCAATATATGTTGATATGATGAGAGAGCACTCCTGGATGCACACTGCGCCGTTGGTAACAATTATAGACAGAGTTCAAAGATGACACATACCGCCGTAAGCAGGAGCAGTTGTCCCGTTCTTGGTCTCCTCCGCTCGGTGTGGACCTCGGTCAGAGATCCCGCCGGTGCACAGGGAGAAGGGGCTCGTGTTGCGGATACTTCCACTGCTAATCTTGGTTCCGGTCTCTGTGTCTATTAGATGGAATACTTGCAGGCGCGCTCCAGGGCTCCGATGTTTCTTGAAGATAGATAGTGGGTATTTCTTTGTAAGGGGGTCCAGACCTCTATCCTCGCTAGTCCCTGCTACTAGAGACTATCTCAAAAGCAGTATATTCCATGTTTGCTGTGCCGTCCATATTTAAAGTCCTCCCACAGGTGCTTTAATTATTTCTCCAGTAATTAAAGATACAAGGTTACTTTTGTGTGGTTAGACAAAAATAGTTACCTAGTCTCAAATGCTGTTCTCAAGATACAAAATAAAAACATCTTTCAAACATTTAAAATATATTATTAATCAATAGATTCCCAATTTCAATGTAAAAAATATATATATATAAAAAAGTATATGACAAATATATATAGATAAATATTTAGTCAAATTAAGAAAATAAATAAATATATAAAAAATAGTGATAAATAAATAAAATGAGATAAATAAAATTAAATCCTTACTTTATATATAATTTAGAAACATAAATTCATATATTATATTAATGATTTCAGATAAAAAAGTTTATATTAAATGATTCATCACCCACAGGATACCCTTATTAGTATATTTGCAATCGACCTTGGACATACTCAAATCTAACTGTTTCTGTTTGTTTCAATAATCGATCTAGAGGAAAAACCCATAATTCTTAGACACCCAAAGATAATCAAATCATTTTATTTATTTATATATATATCAATTTCAACTAGATACTCAGTTTGAAATTATGATTTGAGGTATATATAAAAATACTAATACTAATAATAATAATCAACTCTTCAGCACGTAAACATAGAAAAATAACAAATTTTTATATAGTATAAAAAAGGATAACCCCAACCATGGGTGTTGTCCTTTCCAAATTTATAAACCTACGTATGTAACCTACATTGCAAAACTGTGTATAAAGGATATATGGATATAAATACAGTTACATATAATATTAAGTTCAATAACCTATACTTGAAAACCCCCAAAAAACAAGTAGGGAGACCAGAAATATGTTCTACAATTTTAAGATGTATCATCCATGAAGCAAACAATAGTTTGTAAATTAGGGTCTGGATCCAGCCCTATGATAGAAGGATTAAGGACATTGGGGTAGATCCAGAACTACGTCCATCTTCCATAGACGGACGTAATTCAATAAACAATAGCTACTGCGCATGCGTAGTAGCTATTGTACATAATCTGCGTATCGTTCTGATACGTAGATTGCGTATATACGGTCTTTTAGTCCGAGATAGAAAAGAAGGGTTGGCAAAAGGAAGAGAGGAAAGAAAGGAAGGACCCTCAGAAGGTGTTACGACACTCCGGGTTTACCTGGCAAAGAACCAGAGTGGTCGTGGGGAAGATGGTAGACTGGAGTGGTGCCCCGGATTTACCTCGGAGAGAACCAAGGCAGCCACGGAAGAGAAAGAGGTAGTGAACGAGTCGACTGCCGGGGCCGGTAACTTTGCTATCGGGTGGTTTTCACCAGAGCCCCTGATGGTGGGGATGGATTTGGCTGCGCCCCAATAGCCTGGTCGTGCCCCATTGAACCAGACTCGAGGAAGAGAAAGGGAAACCCGGAGTGGAAACCTGACTGAGAGGATGGGAGCAGTAAGGTAAGTGGGAGCAGAGCCAGTTCGAAAGAGAGCGAACTGTGATGGACTACGAGCAACAAGAAACCCAGAACGAAGGACAGAAGTTTATTCACGGGACTGGACGAGACGCACTAGGACTTGCACACACACACTCATGCAGCCGGGCCTCCAAAGAGGTTAAAAAAACAGGCACTCAGGGGATTAGTAGGTACAGTGGGGAAGGTAGGTATAATAAGGGATGAGAACCAGGGCAGGATACACAAGGAAACTGAGGCAGGAATCAAGGCAGGTAAGTGGGTGAAACAACGGTCAATTCACTAGGCAGATAGGCACACAGTAAGTAGCAGGCCACAGAACTGAGGGAACAGACTCTATAACTGGCGTGGGAATGCAGACAGGAAGGACTAATAAAGGATAGGTTATCTTCTGATAGGACAGCCAATAACAGCCCCCCTGATGTGGAAGCATTCCCCTGGCAACCAGGAACCCATAAGGGTGAGTAATCAGCAGAGCGCGTGTCTGATGGGGAAACGGCACACGTGTATGGTAACTATGAACGCTGTCACTATGCAGGCTGTCGGCAGGGGTATCCCCAGAGACGCATGCCACGGGAACTGCAGGTAAGCGGGCAGAACGAGGAGGGAGCCGGCACACACAGCTTGCCGTTAGACGGCAGCTGTAACAGAAGGAAAAGAAAGATGGGGAATGGAAACGGTCACAAATAGAACAAAAAGTAAAGGACACATGAAATAGAAAAGGAATTGGAGAGATCAAGGGAGATTAAGAATGGTGGGGAAAAGAGTGGAAAGGATAATCCACGGAAGCAGAGTAGGGGTAGGAAAGAGGAAAGGAGAACTGTGGAAAGATGAAGAGAAAAAGGGGATCAAAAACATAGTAAGGAAAGAGAAGAAGGAAAATATGAGGATCTTTTGAGGGGGAGGAGAAGAGATAGTAAGGGACGAGAGGACAGTAGAGATAGAAGAAAGAGATGCGATGAATATCACAGTAGAAATAAGATGGAAGGACCATCATATTTTAGGACGGATAGGAGAGAATTGAGAGTTGATCATAGATATGAAGACCCCTGATATTATGAGAGGAGGGGGGGGGGATCCGGATCAAGGAGGAGGAGGGAGGAGGAAGGAAGAAGGTGGGAATATGGAAGATCAAGAAGAGGAACTATGAGGATTTTAGAAGTCCAGGAAGGGACTATGGGGAAACCAGGGACGATAGGAGACCTTTTTTAGGGTATAGTCTGGCACTGTGAGTAAGTGCCATAGGGGGAAAAGGGGGGGGGATTAAGAGTAAATTAACATAAAAAAGAAAGAAATAAAAGCTACAGGAAGGTAAAGAAAAAACAAGGAGATGGAAGAAGAGATCCTGGGGAAGGGTCTAAAATTTGCACCTGTAAGAAGAATTAATAACTTTCAAATGTTCTTTGACATTCAAAAATTTGTTAGGAAAGTCACACTGAAATTCTTTTTTCAAAAGAATGAGGCTCAATGTGAAAATAATAGTAACAATGGGAGAAAACTCTTTAGAAAAAAATCCACCTTCTTCCCCCAACATATTAAGGGATGTTGGATTGAGGCCTTTAATCAGACAGTAACAAAGGAAATTATGGAAGAAAGAGAAGATAATGCGCAATCTTAAGAATGAAGAAAAGGAGGCATTAAAATCATTACGGGAGAAAAAAGAAATAGTAATCAAACTGTCGGACAAGGGAGGGAGAATTGTGTTAATGAATAAAAATGACTATGAGAAGGAATGTTATCGACTGTTGGGAGAGGGGGACACACTTACGAAAAACTTAGAACAAACCCTACTAGTAGAATTGAAAAGGCACTACAGGCATTTGTGAATAAGTATGTTGAGAAGAAAGTCTTAAATGAGAAAGAGAAGGAATTCCTATTGAACCTAGAAGCATCAGTACCAGTACTTTATATACTCCCCAAAGTACATAAATGCATGAATAATCCGCCAGGTAGGCCGATTGTGGCAGGGGTAAATTCGATCACGGCCAATCTATCCCAGATGATAGATCACCTCCTACAACCCCTTATGGAGAAGATTGAGTCGTACCTCAAGGATACGGATCACATCCTTAGGGTGCTGGAGGATGTGGAATGGAAAGGGGAGTATCTGCTGGCCAAAGAGGACTTAAGGGCTCTCTATACCAACATAGACCATAATATAGGTATAGAGGCAATTAAATGGATATTGAATAGGACAGAGTATGAGGAAGATATGAAAGGCTTTATAGTGGAAGGTATCAGATTCATCCTACACAATAATTTCTTCAATTTCAAAGGGGACTTCTACCTACAAGAGATGGGGGCTGCAATGGGAACGAAATATGCGCCATGTTATGCAAACGTTTTCATGGCATGGTGGGAGTCACAATGGAGAAACATGGACTTAGTGGCAAGAGAACATGTGAAAACATTTTATCGCTACATTGATGACATCTTTCTAATTTGGGATGGAGATATGGAATCCTTGAAAACATTTGGTGAGAGACCTAATCAGAACCCTCATTATATAAACTTTACGTTTAATATAAGTTACGAGAAGGTGAAGTTCTTGGACCTCACAGTTAAGAATGAAGAAGGCCATCTAATCACGGAGATGTATAAGAAAAAGCAGACACTAACTCATTTATACCAGTAGAGAGTGACCATCACCACCAATGGTTGAAGACGGTTCCTCTTAGCCAACTAACGAGGCTGAAGAGGAACTGTACAAAAGAAGAAACCTATGAGAAACAGAGTGGGGATCTAGAAAGGCAATTTATCAGGAAGGGTTACAGTAAAGAAATAGTTAGGGAAGCCCATAAGAAAATTGACAAAAAGTAAAGAAAGAACCTCTTAAAAGAAAAGAAGAAAATTAAGAAAAAGGAAGGAGGGTTAATGTTCATAACTCAATATAACCAGACATACAGAGAAAAGGAAAAGATTATTAGGAAATACTGGGGACTATTGAAGAATGACCCAGATGTGGGGTGATCCCTAGGAAACCGAAATTCGTATATAGAAGGGCACAGAACTTGAGAAGTGTACTAGTTAAGAGTGCTACTATAAATAAAAAAGGGCCCCACAATAAGAAGTAAAGTTTTTTTTTGATGTGTGGGGTGTAAGACATGTAAAGAAGTGAAAAGTGACAAATTGAAAATAACAAGCTTTAAAACACAAGGTGGTAAAGAACAGGAAATACAAGAATTTATGACCTATAATTCCACCAATTGTATATATTTAGTGGAATGAAAATTAAAGGAGCGGTGGGGGGAATATCCAGAAAGGCAACATGAATCACCCCCTATCATCCCACTTGAAAGAAGTACACCAGGGTAGAATAAGTGCAATAAAAAAGATAATAGGGATTAAGAGAATTGATCAAGATTGGAGAACCCCCAACATCAAGAATAGACTGGCAAAGAAAGAAATGGAGCTGATTTTTAATCATAATAATCTAGCCCAAGGAGATCTTAATAATGCTTTTGAATTAAAATGGTTTTTATGAGTTTTTTGAATTTTAGAATATTAGTACTTTATTATTAACACTTTATGAAGTAGCATTTTTTTTTGTATATATAGATTGGCACCTTTAGATATCATTTTGAAATATTTTTACACTTTGGAGTATTCTAGGATTTAGGATTTCTCCCTTATTAAATTTAATGAGAGAACCAGCACTTTAAGACAGCTTAATTTGCTGTCATTTGCTGTGGATGTATATAGGAAGCGATTATAATAGAAATCATTTTGTTTACATTTTGGAAGGTATTTATTTATTTATTCCATGTTTGGGTATAGATAGTGACACTTGGTATATTAGGTTGTCACGGAAATAAATAGGAGGTTTTTGTTGGATCACTTGTCATATCATCAGTTTAATTAATAATATATATTTTTACACTGCATACACTGCTTTTAAATGTTTTAAAAGTGAAGATATATAATTGCCAGGATAGATGTAGATGTTTTTTCTGTTTTATATCGGTGTATTAGAACTGAAGATTGTATTTAGTTTGATAAGTTTTTTCTCTATATTTGATTTTATATGTATTATTTTATATATATTCTTACTGGTAAGGCAGCATGAATTCTTTATGTATTTTATCATTATCGAATTTTATCAACATTGTATCAAATGAAGAAACCGGAAGTGAGCATTCCATTTAAACCCACACCTGCCACCAACCCACTTAACTTGAGGAAGACTAACGTTGAAATGCGTAGGTTGTGGGTGGTGGTGTGCATTTCGGTGGAACAGTGATCAGGGCGAGTGTTCTGTTATACCGTAGCTTCAGTTGCGCCCATATCTGATGCAAAATGGTGATTTCTTGTTATGCAGTAGGTATTATTGTGCCGCCGTGATATAATGTAATCTATCTATCTATCTATCTATCTATCTATCTATCTATCTATCTATCTATCTATCTATATATACTTCTTCCAAATCATCAGCGTGCAGTGGTGCTCAGACTGGACGTATACCAATATAGAACTATATAAATGTCAGGCACTCACTGTCTTTAGTAATAAATAAAAACGTTGGTCCAACATTTCAGTTATTAACTAACTTTCATCACACATATATATATACACACGCTTTAGCTGTACTCCAGTGCCACATTCTCTTTATCATTTTTAAATCCCTTTCATCAGCTCCTTCTCCTCTTCATCTTCAACTCACCAATTTTCATGTCTCTCCAGTCCCCCCAGGATCCCCATCATTTGTCTCAAGCCCCCCCAAGGATCCCCATCATGTCTTCCTAGCCACCCAGAACTTCCATCATGTGCCACCTGCCCCCTCCCCCAGCCTGACATGCACGTTCTATGGTCCTCTAATGTGTAAGCTGCCCTGTGCCGGAACAAAATAGTCATATTTTGAATTTTTTTTCTTACATTAATTATCTGCATTACATTTGCATTTAGGGATGTCTTTGCACATATTTTGAAGTTTTGATACAAATCTTAATATCTATAACTACTAAAACT
>WWET01003098.1:93475-107185 GCA_011038615.1 Limnodynastes dumerilii | reverse complement strand
TGGCTAGAGAGTGAGGCCATGATTTGTGTGTATATATATATATATATATATATATATATATATATATATGTATGCAGTTGTGCTATATCTTGTGATTATGCATTCTATTTAAGGAAGGAAAGGTAGGTCTGACAAAGTGCCTTTTAAAAAACATTTTACAGATAAAATATACAAACATATAGAGCAACATATATTTTTTTCTGTTGCAATGATGTTTTGCAGATAACTTGAGCATCCCAAATGACTCACTATTAAATGGAGAATGTTTGTTATCTATCTTACTGGGCCTCCCAGCTATTGTGCTAAAAACATATTCTTGTGCTCTACCCTAAATATTACATTTGTGGAAAAAAAGTATACCTGGGGTGCAAAAGGGGTGTGACTAACCTGTATTACTGTGTGCAGGTAAGACTTAACCAAAATAAAATAAATAGCAATAATGGTAATACTTATAGCATAGTAATGTAGTAATGATAATTATATTTAGGCATAGTTGCCAACTCTCCATGAATATCATGGAGACTCCCTGAAATGTGGGTAATCTTCCTGACTCCCTGAAGTCTTTGATAATCTCCCTGATTTTGATATAGTTGCAGAAGTCACTGCTGTGTTATGACAAAATGTAGATATTGTGTCCTATTTCCCTGAATTGAGGCCTATGGAGGCAGCCATTTTTATGGAGGCTATGATGTAATCAAAGACTGGCAATTATCTTTTAATAAATATGTATTTATTCACTGATAATTTAAAACTGAATAAATACTTTTGCTGCCTTTTTTATTGAGAAATACTATTCCTGGCAGTTCTTGACACCCCGGGTGGAGCTATTAATAGGACACACCCCTTTAGTGCAAGACACACCCCTTTGGTAGTACAGGACACACCCTTTTGGTGCAGCGCCTTGATAGGGTTATCACAATCTCCCTGATATTCATTTGCAAAAGTTGGCAACCATGTATTTAGCGTAGACAGTTGAAAAGCTTGCATCTATGCAATAGATAGAGTTAAGATTCCCTCTTTTAAATATGTAATATAGCTTGAATATCATTAAAAAACATCATCAATAAATAGCATTAATAAATGATAAAGTCTATAAACACAGAGGAGACTAATTTCAGTGTGTGTGTATTCTCAAGGACAGTTACCGAATACAATAAACAATGAATCTTCTCTGTAAATATGTTCCGTTAATTATGAATCCTAACTAAATACATGAAAATTGTTACAGCACTTAAACTTGGTACACACTTTTAGGATTTCCCTGGCTCCTGAGAAAATTGTTTAAAGTGGGGTAAATCATAAAGAGTGTACAAAAACGAAAGAGATTGCCAGCTCATAAAAGTCTAAATTGGATTATTCAACAAATCTTTACAGGTCCTTTCACAGAAGTGATTTCTATATCTCAGTTCTATTCCAACTCTGTCCATTTGCTTTAAGCTTTCAGTGAGTAGTAATAACCACCCTCTGTACCCAGGGACCCCAAGCCAGAGACACACCCCTTTCTGAGGAAAACAGCTGGGAAAACTATGCTTGAAGTGATTCATGTGTTTATACACAGTGCATTTGGTTACAGTCTCTTTTGCACATAACATACAAGCTCTACCCTGCGTTCTTTCAGAAACTCCACTGAAATAAAAACATTGACTTTGCTATGTACAAGGATTATTGGTCACACATTCGTTAGTGTGAAGTTCCATGTAATGGCAATGTAGTGAGCATATCATAGAATAGTTTAAATTTCCATACCAGGTACTATTTCACATTTTCCTATTGTGCTTTAAGCTATGAAATACATATCTTTGAGAGGTAAAGTACACTTACAAACTGTAAACTGACATTTATTTCAAATATCTATAACTTTTCCACAAACTGTTTCCTAAATCTGGACTGATGATGTGAGAGTGACTGCAGAGGATCTGGCTCTGGAGAATGAGGAAGCATCGAGAGAACGGGACACTAAAGAGGATGTAGCGCTGGATAAAACATGGCGCAGGATACAGCAGGAGCTCTCTGGGGGCCAGATTCACTAAACTCGATTTTTTTTTGCGATTTTGAATTGCGGGGCATCGCGATTTTTTTTTTTTGTTCCAAGTTTACTAAAACACGATTTTTTTCAAACACAGGCGATGTACCGCGATGCTTTTAGGGCTTAATCGCTGTGATTTTCATTAAAAAATCACAGCGATTAGCCCTTTAAATAATCGCAGCAAATCACATGCGTGAAAAAAATCCAAAGTGCTGCATGGATGCAATGTGTAGCCATGCTTTACTCATTGAATTACAAGGATCAGCAAAGGTGATTAACTTCAGAAGGTGACGTCAGGAACAGTAGAGCTGTACAGTACAGCTCTACTGTTCCTGACATCACCTTATGAAGATAATCAGCGCCCCCTACTGCCGGGAAGTTATATTGAAGATGCCGGGATCAAGAAAAGAAGGTTTTTTCGGCATCTCCAGCCAAGAAGATTTTTGAAGCGTGAAGAAAAGAACAAAATTCTTCATTTAAAGAACATTAGAAGGCTCCCAAGATGCGGACATCTAATGGTGAGTTTAAAAATATTTGTATTCATTTTCTACACATGTAACACTTTATGTATACCACTTACTTTAGGAGAGATGACCACCTAAGGTAAGTGCATACACGTAGGGGGTAATGTTAGTTAGGTTTACATAATTTTACACATGTAACACTTTATTAAAGAATTGTAGGGGTTAATGTCTGTGTAGTGTTTTTTTTTTTTTTTTTTGGGACACACACTGTAAACGGAGCGCTGCATGGCTACAAGTGTAGCCATGCTGTATACACAGAATTACAAGGATCACCTTTGCTGATCCTTGTAATTCAATGAGTACAGCATGGCTACACATTGCAACCATGCAGCACTTTGGATTTTTAAGCACAAAAACACATGTCTGTTATACAGACGTGTTTTAATGGTCGCGATCGGCCAAAAAACATACATTCGCCCCTCTATAGAGGCGAATGTATGTTTTGTGATTTAAAGGCGATTTCACCGCGATCCCGGTGAAATCGTCTTTAGTGAATTGCAAACTTCCTATGTTTGTAATTCAAAAAAGTCGGGACTGCGAATTTCGGACCCGCGATTAAAAAAAACGCAAAATCGTGTGATTTTTAGCTTAGTGAATACACTTTGGCGATTTTTAAGCTAAAAATCAAACGATTTAAGGCAATTTAGTTCAAATCGAGCTTAGTGAATGAGGCCCTTGATGTGGTCATTTCAGGGACTCATTCCTCTGGCAGGTATAGTGGCGAATAGGGTAAGGAGATTGCTGTTTCCCTTGCCTTGTGCCTTTAACTTGGCTCTGGTGGTGGCCCATGTATGACAAAGCCACTTTAGCAATGAGCAGTGTGGTCTGGACCCTGGGCAGATATAACACTATGGATCTACTAGTATATAGAACTTAGTTCCGTACATTAGGAGATCTGTCTGTCGGGACGGCACTTCTTAATCTGCATGCCTAATTCCTGCTAAATGGGTGGGGATAGGTATGGAGATTAAGCAACCAGTTCATTCATTTGCTTATGGATGAACAGTTAGCCACCAGAGCTAATTTTTCACATGTCATTGGTGGATATTCATAGCAAGCATGTAGTACTGGTCCCATATTTAATAAGCCACTTCCACTCCTTGAATGTGCAGGTTATATGTAATACAACATCCTTCTGCGTAGAGTTATTACCAATTTCCAGGAAGTGTCTAGGAGCAGGGACATAGGCATGGTGGTTGTAATGCAGGACTTTCAGGTATGGATTGTTGCTATGACATTAGTAAGAAAAAATATCTATATTGTGTGTGAAATGTTAATGCAGTGTAACTTTTTATGGTTATATTATATTATCATTCTGGGTAACGTATTAGAGAAAGATTTCTTATACAAGTTAATTAAATCTCATGCACTCTTCCACAAATGTTACAATTAAGTATGTCTTCCATAGTAACAAGTCACAACAGTAGTAATTTAAATGTAATCATATTCATATATTTTTACATAAATGGCAATTTCTGGCATGTATTGGAAGTGTAGCAACATTTTAAACATTTATTGTAAAAAATGATCATTGATTGTTCATTATTTGAGTATGTACTGAAACAAATGAAAAGTCTGTTATTGAAAGCAGAGAATAATAATTTGTTAATATGAATTGTAAATGTAATTACATCTTAAGGATTTTATCTTTTTTGACAAATGTAAGTTTTGATACAGTGGAACTAACACATATATCAAAAGAGATTTGAGAAATTCTTACTTTAAATGCATTATTGTAATATTTTGTAAACCTTTAGAAATATGTTAAAATATCTAATATTTCAAAATAACAAAATATGATGGTGAACAGAAAGAAAGTCAGCTTTGATAAAAGACAAAACAAAAAGCCCAAAGCTATTTTATTATTTAAGTACTAGCTAAACTGTAAAATGTATTCTATAGGACTCTATAATATGGAAACCACATATTCTTTTAGCATAGCATATATAACATAAGAAATTAATTATTTTTAGCCCTTTTCCCAGAAGCCTTTATTGGAGGCTCTGTAGTTCTTTTTCTCCTCTGTGCTTGTAGGATTTGAGGCCTGTGTCGACTGACTTGATGTAACAGGTTTACTTTGCTGCTGGCTAGTTAAACAATTAGCTGTTTCCTCAAAAATATTTGCTATTCTTTTAAACATAGCCTCCATCACCTAATTATAACAGCACCTCCTATTTTGCAGTCCACTTATCATAATAATAAAACAGCTACAGCATAAACTAAGGAGAGAGAGAGAGAGAGAGAGAGAGAGAGAGGAGAGAGCTAATTGAGAGAGAGAGAGAGAGAGAGAGAGAGAGAGAAAATAAAAAGAAGAGAGAGAGGAAAGAGAGAGAGAGAGAGAGAGAGAGAGAGAGAGAGAGAGAGAGAGAGATTTGTTCAGTTTAAAATCTTTCATGTAAAGTAACTATGTCAGACAAACCTTGGCTCTGCTGAATCTCTCCCTGCTACTGCTAAGGCAGTAATAAGAAACAGATGAACAAAGAATTAGATCTGGGCTTCGAAGCAAACAGTGACTGCACTGGTTGACTTGTATATTTACAATGCAATTCTAAAAGTAGATGCTTCTGAAATTTATTGCCAGAGAAAGGTCAGCAGGGAGTAAAAGAGTTCATGGAGGCCTAGTCCACTGTGAACAAATGTAAAATGTTGTCAGTTTTTTCAGAAGTGCTGCCTTATCCTACAGAGTGAAGGCAAATTTTAAGAATGGTTTACAAAAGCAATCTTTCTAAAGAAAAAATTTACTTTTGGTAGAACATTGGGGTAGATCCAGAACTACGTTTGCCGTACGTTTATTCGCGTAGCGTATTTTCGTGCGCGTAAATTCGTTACACTCCCCTCGGCACACCCCTTGAACGTACGTATTTTGTCAAGATACGCTTTCCAAACCCTACCTTAACTTTTTCCAACGTAACCGCAGTCATACGCACACGTACATATGGGCTAGACGAATTTACGCAGCTAACCCATACTGTACGAATTTACGCAGCTAAGCACACCCATACTGTACACTTTAAATACCACCCCCCGCCTACTTCAGGTATTTCAGACGTATTCTGGAGTAACGGTAAATTGGCACGCCCACACGTAAGTATTTACGTGACACATACGTGAATGGCCCATACGTTCACAATTACGCTATGCTATTGAGCGTATTTTCTATGGTGCGCATGTGCAGTACTTACAAAAACGCGATTTTACGTCTCCGCCACGCGTAAATTCGCTTCGAAGCGTTGTTCTGGATCAGGCCCATTATTAGTATTTAGACTAAAAATTTTGCCTCTCTCAGCCACATTACTTTTTCCATTATTATTTCTTTGTCTTTTTTTACCATTAGTTTGTTAGTTAAAAGATTGTCTAAAATGGTCATAAACTCCAGTTCCACATACTTTTTTTGTGTGTTTTCTTTTGTTTTTAAAGCTACACAAGCTGATTTTCCGTCTGCTCTGGTTCAGATAGTGTGGACACAGTGAGTAATCATGATCAAATTGCTTCAACGGCGACAGCTAAAACTTACCAATAACCCTAACCTTTACCCTAGCACTCCTCTTCTATCAGCCTAACCTTAATCCTTTATGTCTCGCAGTCTAAACCTAAGCTTCCCTTTCTATCAGCCTAACCCTAGCCTTTCCCTTTCTATAAGCTAACTGCAACCTGCTGCGACAAGTGGAGATCCAGTGTGGAAAATAAATTTATAGTCCCCAATGTATTTAACAAAAGTCAAACAGGGCGCTTTCTCCTCTTGCAAAAACTGGATGTAAATATCTTTCCTTTCTTGTACAATCTTTCAAATTTGCCTCAATCCCCAGATAGGAATCATAGATACATACAAAGAAAAATAGAATTAAAAAATGTACAATTTATTTTCTGACACTATTTAAAACCACAAGTATTTCACCTTAAATAACATAGACAATATGGAAATGACCACTAGGGGTCAGCGTACCCTGTATTGCAGAGGATTATAAATTTCTTTTCTACATTGTCTATTTGACTGGAGGTGGTCCAGTCCTTCGTGTAGTTCCCTAGCGATACTTCTCGTGCGCAGGGAGAAAGTTCAATTGTTTTCCTATATACAAAGTGGAGATCCAGTGGCGGTCCTAGCCGTAGGCTGCATATGCGGTTGCCTATCTCCCTGTGGGTCAGGAAGCCCCACAGCCCTGTTCATACCCCTGGAGAATGGCTGCCCCAGCCACTGACTCTAGCCCAGGGCTCAGTATTCACCGGCCAGCACCACATTAACTGCCAAAGGTGGGGGCGGGGTTGCAACCGAGGCACCAGTTTAACATTGTAGGAACAAGCTGCACTGTAGCTGGCGACTAAACTAAGTTTTTTTTTTTAGTTTAAAAGCTTATTTAGCTTCCAGCTACATCGCAGCTTGTTCCTGTGTTGTGTGGCTGGCTAATGCTGCAGAGCTGAAATGTCTCACGAAACTGATGACATCATCAGTCTTGTGAGAGCTGCATGAGATAGTGTATGCAGGACACTGTCTGCCTGGTGGAGACTGGAGAGCCTAATGGTTCGGCTATTGAGGATGAGTTCACTGCAGAGGAGGTAAGTAGAAGTGGGGGTTGCCTGGGGGTGTGTTTATCATTTACCTCTATAAAATTGGCACTTCCATACTTATCCCTGAGATAAGTGTGAGTGTGAATAAGATTTCATCGCTACTTATAGACTGTTGCTGATAGTACTTATTTTTATATACCAATCTTTTAGTTGTGCACCACTATTTTTAAAGTCACTTTTGTTAGGGAGATCGTTGCAGCCTGTGGCATTGGGGAGCACAATTCACTATTGGGAATGGGTACCTAGAGGAAATAGGGTCATTCGTCTTATTATTTGTTCCCAATAATAATCTTCATTATTCACATTATTTTGGCTGTATCAGTGTTGAAAATCAGCTATTGCTACAGCAACTACTTACCGGTTTAAAATAAATCATGAATGTACCACATTGCTCTCCCATATATATGCTGTGTTTAGAATGAGATATGAAATAAGATACTGTCAGGAATGGTAGGGTATATAATTGTTAGGGTTTACATTTCACATGTTCAATCTACCATCTCTTATGAAATATTGCTGGTCACATTTACTGAGCACATTTGTCTTCCCACCAAGAGATCTGGCCGAATAGCCAAATGTCCCTCTAAAATTGATCAGAGAAAGGAAATGGTTTAACATTCACACCTTACCTGGTTTCAACTTTGCAGACAAAAGACTCCAGCACCCCAGTGGGTATACATCTCAGTGGCCTCTAGAAGGATTTGGCCAGTAACTGACCCTAGGATGAAAGGAGCTTTCCTATTTTGGGGAAACACCAAATTATAAAGAAATATGCCACTAGCTCCTGTTGTAAATTGCAATTTTAGAGTCAGTGGCATGTTTAGAAGGAGCATTAATTAACCACTGGGCATGCATACATCATACCTATTGGTCGTTTGATAGCCAGACCTCACTCATAAAGCCATTAATGTGAATATTATACTTGTGTAAGTGGTACAATCACTCAGAGGCAAAAATATGGTTCTATAATTTCGGTTCTCAACATTAGATGGGCATATTGCAGAATCTCAGACCAGCCCATACTAAGGTCACAGCCTTCTGACCAATCACCTCTCCTTGCCAGGGGAGGAGAGATAATTAGATAGGCTGTCTTTAAAAATGCAATAAGCCCAAAACTACATGTGGTTCCATGTGAGATCCAGAGATCCAGATTGCCAAACTGATGGGATTATCCAAAGTTTCTGCTAAACCTCTAGCCAGGTTTTAATTTCCACAAAGGTGATTATTTTCTTTTTTTCTTTTCTCTTTTACTTTAAATGGCTTGTATGCCTACTTATTCTGTTTAATCTTTTAACCTAATATTGTTAAATCTTTTTTATCTTAATGAATTATTCGGTCTACACTTCTTTTACTTTAGCAGACACCACCCTTATACCCAAGCTCGATAGGGACTCTCATAAAGTACATTCTTATAGATCCATCCAGCAAAGCTTTATCCAGGACACACAATCAGTTATAGACATTAGATCAGCAATCATGGCCACTATAGCCTTGCACGACAACTTAAAAACGGCTCAACCAAGTTGGAAAGGAAACTTGCCATTTGAGTGGGTCAGACACCACATAACCTATATAAGAGTAAAGATAACAAAAAACCTATTTAAGATGATTTAATTCCCTAAGTTCATCTGTCTGTTTCATACACTTCTCTTATTACTAAGGAAAAAGATTCACAAGCTATAAATTCCACCTTTAGAAGCTTTATTTGGGTGGGGAAGATCCCGTATTGGATTTTATATTTACGCAACCTTATTTAGATGTTAAGGACTGGCTAGTGTTGGGTAACACCTATGCTAAAGCTTCCTTTGAGCTGAGAATTCTTCAAGGAATTTATGTACTGAGTTTCCTAGATTAGCATGACCAGGATATTCACCCAGAAACTAAGGACAACCTTATTGCTTTGGTCAGCAAGGTAAGGTGTGGCATCTGGTCCATCATTAATACCATCTTAATGCACATCACTGTCTCTTTCTTCCCTTCCTTGGTAATCCAGATTTTCTAAATGGTGCGGAATCTTGCTCTTTCACACAGTGGCACAGGGAGGGTCTATAGTCTGTGAGGCAGATTGCAGAAACTAATATGGGCAAACCCTATACCTTTATCAGGTCCACTGAGTGATTCCCATTTCTGAGAACACAACAATTGGCCTATTTACAGGCACAGCATTATGCAAGTAAAGTAATAAACCTCTTCTTTCACTGGCAAATCATCTTGACATCATGCTCAGTAACATTTCATTTAAAGTCAAGGCAATCTCTATGAATTATAAGTTCCTGCAAGTGCCTCTGGAACATTAAAAGGCTCGCTTGGGGCTCTCACAGTGGCCCTCCTTCCTGTAAAAATCTCCTTGGTGCGGTTAACTACTCTAGTAGAACAGTACTTTCCTTGTTTGAATAGCATGATATGTTTCTAAAACTGTTTTATTACGCTTACTGTTCAGAACTCCAACTATGCAATATGTTTGTGGGCACCATACATTGCTGCACCAGATGCAGGAGCTCGGAAGTGCTTTTACTGCACTGTTTGTGAGGGTGCTCAATTCTGTAGAGGTTTTGGTTGTAGCTCAAAAGATTTGCAGAAACATATTTGTTGAGCTATGTTCCTTTCACATTAGAGTGGGCGATGTTTGGTATTTCTAGTTTAAGATGGACTGAATTGACACTCTTTGATAAAGTAATGAGAACAGTGAGTTTCTTTGGGGTGTGGAAATTATATATGAATGGCCTACCAGATACAGGGACAGATTGGTCATAGTTCCTACCAGGAACTTACCCAGGAGGCCGCAGACATAATGAGGCCGCCCAGGCACTGTCTGAAAAGCTTCAAAAGGTGACCAGGATGTTATCTCTGCCTGTGTGTACATCAAACAGAGATAACATCCAGATGCCTTGATATTAACCCCCTTACTCCTAGTCCCACGTTTTGTGCTGCTGCTAAAATGAAGTACTGCACTCTTTGGGCCGTATTCACAGATTCGTTTTCACATGGAGTTGCGTGCCTATTTTTAGGTACGTTTAAACTGTGAATGCATAGTAACATTTTTTACATTAGTTACGTAGAATATACGTATGTAAGTGCTTTAGGCACGGACATTTGAATTGCACTTGGGGACATACGTACGGAGGGGCGGAGTTGAAATACGTACTGGAAAAGTTACGTGAATGATGGTGGGGGGAGGCATTTAAATGAGCCTTTGAGGGCGCGGTTAGATAGAATTGCACATACGGAATACATATACGCACGTAAGTACACACGTAAAGATAAAGGTGCTCTATGGAGGTGTAAGTCTATGATTGCACGGCTGTGAGAGGGGAGTGTCATGGGTGTTGGTGGGTGCTACGTGTGTGCGTATAATTGCGTACTTTTAAAAAACGGATCTGTGAATATGGCCCTTTGTCTTTATAGATTATATTACTGAGTATGTACCAGTATTTTTTTTACTATTTTGGTTAATGGTGTGTGGATCTTTTTACTGTTATTTTTTTTTTCTATTAAGATAATTTATAACTGAATCCTTTCTATTGGTGACTGTGAGCATATGCACTCTGTCCCCACTATATTTATATGTATATATAGTATGTGTGTTAAATGTGGATAGCATAACAAATCTTAGAGATTTGTAGTATATTATACATATCTAACACGTTAACTTGGGTGACATTAAGGGATAACCAATGAAGAGATTAATAATAAATAAATAAATAAATTTATTTAAAAAATCATTAAATAAAAAATGTGTTATTTTATGGATCCAATTTAAAGCCAAACTGTATCATGTATGTAGTCTTCTTATATGTAAGTCACAGATAGAAATGTTAGTTAATTCTGTTTCTGATATTGAAATAAATTGTTGATATACAATAACGTATTACAAATTGTCAGCACTGCAGCTACTTAATGGCGAAAGCCACAAAGTAATAATCGGCACCAGTGAGATTCCCAAACAACTTATCAGCACATTTGGACAGTAAGTTAGCAACATTTCTATAAATTCCTGTTTCACATAAATACAATACATACATTTTCTGAACTTTTTATTTACATATTTTCCTTGCAAAAGGTTGGCTCATTATTTTGGGAGATAAAGGATTTTTTTTTTATTCGTAAATTACATGTTTGGAAGCTTATTAACAAAAAGTAAACTATATCCTGTTTACAGAATTTTAAATAAAATGTAAAGAAAAGTTTAGTGTTAGTGTGTGTGTGTGTGTGTGTGTGTGTGTTGGTGTGTGTCATGCTCTGCACTTATCTTTAGTATAGCATAATGTATATTATATAGATCAGGAAATGCCCAGCCACATATTCTATATGGCAGTGTTCCCCAACCTCAGTCCTCAGGGACCACTAACAGTCCATATTTTCTAGGTTTCCTTAAAGAATCACAAGTGATATAATGAGCAGCACCTGTGGAGTTTTTAAAATGTGACAGCTGGTAAGGAACACACCTGTGCTCCAGCAGTGAGACCTGGAAAACATGCACTGTTAATGGTCCCTGAGGACTGAGGTTGGGGAACACTGCTATATGGGTCACAGTCTGTGCTTCTCCTCTCTATTGTATTTTGGTCACCCTAGGTTTCAAGGGTTCTAGGGTTTTTTGAACCCTAGTAGCAGGGTGAGAGACTGTCATTAGGGACAAAATACTTGAATATATTCTTTTTTGTATACATGTTTTTATGAATTGTTGTTTATATTTATCTGGTACCAGATTTATCAATAAATATATTGTATTTTTATACTTATGTATGAATTCATTTGGAAGGTTTTTTGTATTAATAAATGTATTGTAGTTCATTTAGGTATTGTGGGCTCACCGGATAGCGCTGGTTATTCTTTTCCATTTTACTTTCTATATTAGGTGGCAGTCACAAGGACGGTTTCTTTAATGTATGGCGTGTACTAGGATACGGTCTGTAGTCAGTCCCTAGCATGCTGTCTGTAAACACCTGTTGCTACCAAAATTTCAGTTTATTACATTTATTAGTTTGACAGTAATATGTCTTTTATTGAGGTTATTAATTTGTCCTGTTATTGTTCGCAATCCATTGTATGTTTTATTAGCCTTACCTAACGATGCTCTAACTCTGGTCACGTTTGTTTTGGCCCTGTCTACCAATTATTTGGTCACGCCCACATGAGGCCACTTAATAATCTTTTCCAGGGTCTCTTTAGGATCCACTTTTGCTGTTGGAATAGCAATTTTCTCAGGTGGTGGGAAATAATACACCAGGAGGTTGTTTCCTATATATACAGGTGAAACTCGAAAAATTAGAATATTGTTCAAAAGTTCATTTATTTCAGTAATTCCACTTAAAAGGTGAAACTAATATATTATATAGACTCATTACATGTAAAGTGAGATATTTCAAGCCTTTATTGGTTTTAATTTTGATGATTATGTCTTACAGCTTATGAGAACCCCAAAAACGAAATTTCTCAAAATGAAAATATTACATGAAATAAAAAAAATAAAAAAGTTTTTTAAATACAGAAATGTCAGCCCTCTGAAAAAGTATAATCATGCATCTGTACTCAGTACCTGGTTTGGGCCCCTTTTGCACAAATTACTGCCTCAATGCGGCGTAGCATGGATGCTATCAGCCTGTGGCACTGCTGAGGTGTTATGGAAACTTCACACTGGACTTCAAGCATATTGGATTGTGTGCCTCTCCATTCTTCCTCCAGACTCTGGGACCTTGGTTATCTTTCTTTAGAGTAGGTTAGATGCTTCTGATGTTGTTTGTTGTTTAGGAGCGGATTGACAAGAGGAATACAACATTTAAAGCACATGTCCAGGATCCGTCTGGGTGTGGTGGCTCTTGATACACTAGCTCCAGCTTCAGTCCACTCCTTGTGCAGCTCTCACACACTTTTGAATGGCCTTTTCCTGACAATCCTCTCCAGGCTATGGTTATCCCTGCTGCTTGTGCACCTTTTTCTTCCACACTTTGCCCTTCCACTTAACTTTCTATTAATGTGTTTGATACAGCACTTTGAGAACATTCAACTTCTTTTGCAATTTCCTTTTGAGGCTTTCCCTCCTTGTGGAGCAGGGCCGGTGTTAGGGTGTTCGGCGCCCCCCACTGCGAACTTTAATTTTACGCCCTTCTATTTAACAATTTGACACCAGTGACCAGGGCCGGCGCGACCCGCTCCGCGAGGGGATGCGGTGCATCCCGGCGCCATGCTGGAGAGGCGCTGGGCATTCCCCCGCTCCACGCTATACAGATTGGTAGTGTTCATACAGTCTTCTGTATGAACAATACCAATCTGTGGAGCGGGGAGAATGCCCAGCGCCTCTCCAGCATGGCGCAGCGCCGCAGAAGTCCAGCAGCTGTTCAATCTCTGACAGTCTGCCGGCTTCAGGCGCACTGATCAGTGCGTCTGGAGCCGGCAGACTGTCAGATATTGAACAGCTGCTGGACTCCTGCCGCCTGATTACCGAGAGCCATGCGTGTGACGTCATCACGTCACAGGCATGGCTAGAAGAGCTGCGGCGGGGAGAAGAACAACAGTGCAGGTAAGCGTTTAGCCTCTAATAAAAAATAATAATAATAAAAAAAAACAAGAAATAGCTTTACTTAGCTGAAGAGAGGGGGG
>WWET01003098.1:78931-90642 GCA_011038615.1 Limnodynastes dumerilii | reverse complement strand
CAGGTAGGCGCAAATTTAAAGTTTGCAGGGAGGCGCCGAACACCCTAGCCCCGGCCCTGCCAGTGACCATCCTAGATTATGATAAGAGTCATCATACAAAACAATTGTAACCACAATAAAGCAAAGCAAATCATAATCACCACTATACAATAGTGTCCTAGTCTCCGCAATACATAGATATATATCCCCCATCCTGTCTCTCCAGCACCCAGTATCCTCATCATGTGTATCCAGCACCCAGCATCCGTCGTCATGTGTATCAGGCACCCAGTGTCCCCATCATGTGTATCCAGTACCCAGCATCACCCATCATGTGTATCCAGGACCCAGTATCCCCATCATATGTATCCAGCACCTAATATCCCCCATCATGTCTCTTTAGCATTCAGTATTCCCCATCATGTCTCTCCAGCACCCAGTATCTCCATCATGTGTCTCCAGCACCCAGTAACCCCATTATGTCTCTACAGCACCCAGTATCCCCATCATGTGTATCAAGCACCCAGTATCCCCATCATGTGTATCCAGCACCCAGTAACCCCATTATGTCTCTCCACCTCCCAGTATCCCCATCATGCGTATCCAGCGCCTAGCATCCCCATCATGTGTATCCAGCATGGGGATGATGTCTCTCCAGCCCCCAGTATCCGCATCATGTGTATCCAGCACCCAGTATCCCCATCATGTCTCTCCACCTCCCAGTATCCTTATCATGTCTCTCCAACACACAGTAACCCCATAATGTCTTTCCTGCACCCCCATAATGTCTCTCCGCCACATAGTATCCCCATCATGTCTCTTCAACACACAGTATCCCCATCATGTCTCTCCAACACACAGTATCCCCATAATGTCTTTCCAGCACCCCCGTAATGTCTCTCCACCACACAGGGTCCCCATCATGTCTGCCCACCACCCCCGTAATGTCTCTTCACCACACGGTATCCCCATAATGCCTTTCCAGCACACAGTATCCCCATCATGTCTGTCCAGCACCCCTATCATTTCTCTCTAACACACAGTCTCCCCATAATGTCTTTCCAGCACCCCCATAATGTCTCTCCACCTCCCAGTATCCCCCTCATGACTCTCTAACACATGGTATCCCCATAATGTCTTTCCAACACCCCCATAATGTCTCTCCTCCACACAGTATCCACATAATGTCTGTCCAGCACCCCCATAATGTCTCTATAGCACACAGAATTCCTAATTTATGTCCTGTCCAATTACTTATCTTTGAAGTCTTCTTTCTTCCGGCTGCTGCCTCTCCTTCGCGGTGGGCTCTTTAACGCTGATGTGATCTCAGGTCACTCCAACGTCATCAGTGAGGATGATGCGCTGCTGCACGCTGCATCTGCCTGTCACACATGCAGAGCATAAGTGAATGGACGCTGCTGTTAGACTCTGTAAGGTGCTCTCATCGTCCATGTCAGTGCTGCGGTGCAGGGAGCGGGGGGATGAGCGCCTATCCAGCATGGTGCCTGGATGCACTGCATCCCCTCACGGAGTGGGTCCCACCGGCCCTGTTGTGGAGGGTGTCAATGATGGTTTTCTGCACAACTGTCAGGTCAGCAGTCTGTCCCATGATTGTGAATTCTACTGATCCAGACTGAGAGACCATTTAAAGGCTCAGGAACCCTTTGCAGGTGTTTTGGAATAATTTGCTGATTAGAGTGTGACACTGAGCCTACAATATTGAACCTTGTCACATTATTCTAATTCTGTAAGATTTAGATTTTGGGGTTTTCATAATCTGTAAGCCATAATCATCAAAATGAATACAAATAAACACTTGAAATATCTCACTTTGCATGTAATGAGTCTATATAATATATGAGTTTCACCTTTTAAGTTGAATTACTGAAATAAATGAACTTTTGAACAATATTCTAATTTTTCGAGTTTCACCTGTATGTGATTGCTGAACAAATGATTACTGATGTTGCCATATATGTTGTTTACTTAGGATACTACATGTACATCCATTGATGAATAATAATGCTTCTGTCTACCTGTTACGGGTGACGCAACCAGGATCAGAGTCTAACTAGGGCCTGGTCTTCGCTAGAGCCCCTGATGGTGGGGATATCCCGGGCTGCAGGACAACTAGCAGGTCGCAGCCCGCAGAGATGGCACCCGGAAGAAGAAGGAGGAAACAAAGTAGGAACAAGCAAAGGAGAAAGAGAAAGAGACAAGCAGGAGAGATAGACAGCAGGACCAGGAAGAGCTACAAGGGACTAGCTCTGACAAACAACACTAAACACAGCCAAGGACAGAAGACCGACAGGACATATAGGGGCACTCTCTCACGCACTTACGCAGATGTCGCACCCAGAGGTCTCCATGTATGCTCTCTGGGTGGGAAAGGGCAAAGTATGGCAGAAGGGAACACAAGGATGAAGAGCCAGAGAACATTGGGAGAGAGAGGCAAGACAACGGGCCGCTCAGAAATGTAAAAATAATAAGAACAAGGCAAGAGCATTAAGCAGAGCAAGTCACAGGCAAGAATGACCTTATGCTATAACCGGCAATGGATGAGATTGGTTGGTAGATTCCCATCTATGACTCTGATTGGTTGAGTAACAGAGAAGCCAGAAGGTCTTAACAGGCAGAGGGACGAAGGGCGTGCAGCATCTGTTAGCAATGAGACATGTGTAAGCCATGCAAGGTGCAATGTATTATTTGGCAGCATGTAACACTACCTGAGATGTACTAAAACTTTTACTGCCCGTAATGTAAAATGATGTATTATTGTCCTTGTACTGTTTTTTTCCTGCAATTTCTGTATTTCTATCAATAAAACTTTTATTGAAAAACAAAAATACATATTATGGTCAATACATACGGTACTATTAGCAGATTTTAAATGCTAAAATATAGAAAAAAGAACCTGAATGCAGAACAAATTTGCTGCAATACCCACAAACAGTTCACCTTTATACCTGTATATCCCAGCTCAGATTATCACGTGAGATAAAAAGAATCAAAGGAAAAGGGTATTCCTTACTGTCATCACTATACAGCAAACACCACAAATTCACAAATACATATGGAATTAATTCTTTACAACTTTTTTTATATTCAGGTCAGAGAGACTTCCTACATAGGGCCTGATTCAATTAGCCTCGCAGCCGTGTATTTTGTGGTGCAAAGCTAATTCTGCAAATTATTTTTCAAATTTTTATTCGCATTTCCTAAGATGTTTGAACTTTTACTTCTACAAATTTATAAAATATGATTAAAGTAGAGATTCATTAGTGAGAAAACAATTAAAAATTTTGTTCATGTTCAAACCATTGTGGTGGACTGGTTACTACACGTGCTGACTTTTTTTTAATATATATTTATGACATAATTTTTTGTAATGTGATCATTAAGCTATGAACACAGTTAAATCAAAACAAGTGCTAAAATATTTGTTTTTTAATTATTGTTTATATAGTGTTGTATTAGAAGAAATGTTAAAATCACACATTTTTATGTGAACTACAAAAGCAACAGACCTTTGATGTTTTCTGTATGTTAACATCAGTTGTTGGCAGCCACTGCTGATTCTAATTGTTGTTGGAGTATGACTTTCCCCATATAACTCCTCTTGTGTTGGTTTATTACAACTGACAAGCGTTATAAGTTCCTCCTGTAAACGTTGGAGGTTGTCCAAAGTAAGGGCCCTGTATACATGATTGGTAAAACTGTATAACTATTAAGACTATTTGACATAAAATCACTACAACTAAAGAATCATGTTGATTTATCTACTTCCACAAATATAAAACAAATTAGCGCTAATTAAGAGGTAGTGTAACAGATGCAGGAGTACACTTTAGCAGTTTCAAAGGGATGAGGCAATCCCTTAATACAACAAATATACAGCAAATAAGCGTTTCAAGTGTATTTAGATATATTTAATTAAAAAAATATTAATCTAAAAGCTCACACAGAAGGTATCTTACCCCCATCTTACTTCCATCTGACCCCCACAAAACATCATACAGTTGTTGTCTGCAAGTGCAAAAATCAATCAGGGTTACTAAATAGATATGTTACTGATGGTTAATGTCGTTTACAATTGTTTAGATTTCTAATTATTTTTATAATTTAGATTTTTATGTATATACTGTTTTTTATTGTTTCTTAATAACAGTAGTCAAAAGAAAAAGCTGATTACAAATTTCAGACACAAAAAGTCCCTTGAAGGGTTAACCACATAGGTGCTGTACTTAACAACTCCTTTAAAACACAACCTCTCTACAGTCAATATGCAAAATTAAATCTAAAGATAATGGTCCGGATCCAGAACTACGTCCGTCTTCCATAGACGTAATTCTATAAACAGTAGCTACTGCGCATGCGTGGTAGCTATTGTATGTAATCTGCGTATCGTTTCGATAATTGGATTGCGTATATGCGGTCTAAAAGACGTATTTCTGGATCTACCCCAATGTTTCTCCGGTCCTGATATTGTTCTTATAGGGAACTTATTTCTTTCCTTTTTCTTTCTTCAGGATAATAATTCTTTCTTCCCCCTCTTTTTAGGCCTTTGATCCCCAAGAAGATAAAGAAGAAAGATACCTGCACATTAAAATTTTGGGGAAGGTAAGTATCAAACAAAGTCAGTTTTGTACTCACACTTTTTTTCTCTTGTTTGACAGACGTGTAATATCTTTCCCTTCTTTTATACCTCCTCCTTATTCTCTCTGTGGATTCTTAGTTCTCATAAAACATGGAAAAGAAAAGAGATCTTCATGCAATTTTGTCGTTGGAAGGTAAGTACTATTGTAGGCCAATTTTATACTTACACCCTTCCCTCTTGGGTCATCAACATATATTAATGGAAAATAAAATGCATGATTCATTACTCACATGTTCCTCCTCTTGAGTCAAGGGGTTGAGCAAAATCTTTATTCTTATCCTTCCCATGATCCATTTATGGCCACATTTATTCATCCAACGATAATTGTCGTGCAATATTGTCTACCAAAGTGAATCTTCATATAATAACAAGCTACTGTACCTCTTGTGTGGACTTCAAATAAAAGGTTCTTTGATCACCTTGGATTTTAATCTCTATTGTATGTCTTTTGTGAATAAAGGTCTTTAATCTTTTTGTTCTCCAATCACTGACTCAAATGAATATATAAAATCTATATAGCATTTATTATAAGTAAAAAAGATAAATATTCAATAATTACAGTTTCCAACAAGGTGTCTTCATACAGATAGATTCTTCTTTTTCTATTCCCCTTACAGGAGAGAGATTCCCCTTTATTTTCTATTAGTCTCCATTATCCTTACTGCCTTCTAAGAATTATATAAACTCCTCATGGCACCGGTTCTAAAGGGCCCTATGAACCAAAGCTATCGGGAGAGGGAGAAGGAGTGGGTCTGCCAGACCGAGGTGTGGGGACCGCTCTCACCGTAGATCTGTCACCAACGCGTTTCAAGCATGATGTGCTCTTTTTCAAGGTGTCCTTCTTTATCTTCTGGGGATGAAAGACCTAAAGAGGAAGAGGGGGAAGAAAGAATTACTGCTCTAAAGAAATAAAAAGGGAAGAAAGAAGTTCCCTATAAGAACGATATCAGGACCGGAGAATCATTATCTTTTGGACATCCTTGCAGATAAGACATTATTTGAGACAGAGGTAAATTCTAAGGGGTATATTTACTAAAGTTGAGTTTGCCAAAATAGACCAAAGTCCCAGGACTTTGCTGGCGATTATGCCATCGCCGTATTCACTAAAGGCAAAGTCCCGGGACTTTTGACTTTAGCAAAATCGACCAGGCAAACATCGCTGGACAGAAATCGTCCAGATGTTTGCCATATAAAAAATACAATTCGCCGTTTTCACTAAAGGCAATTTGACTAAATCGCCTTTAGTTAGTCAGCAAATCTTTGAAAATCAAAGCGCCTTTTGTGTGGGGTTCTTTCATTTGAAAGCGCCAAACACTGTACCAGAAAAACACATGTCACTATATTTGACATGTGTTTTTCTATGTCCCAAAGGCAAGCGCAGCATGTTTGGAATGCTTAGCATTGCTGAGCCTTGTAGTAATATCAGCGTCAGCATGTTAAGCTTTCTAAGCATGCTGCGCTGTATCCGATGGCAAAAAAAAATACAGTGTCCAAAAATCATACACAAATACATTAACATACCTGTGTGCCTAAAATAAACATTTACAATGCATTATATTCCCCCCTACTTATAAAATTACAACAGGTGGCCACACTGTTTTGTAATAAATGTATTGTAAACTAATGTGTGTTGCATAAAGTAAATAAAAATATTTCAGACTCACCGTTTAGCTGTCATCATTCTTGGGATGAGTTGCTTGTAAAAATTCGCAATGCTCATGCCCAGTATGACAGCTTCCGGTCGCCTGAGCGTCATGAGCGAATAGCGGGCGTATCGTTAGCGTATTTTTCGCTCGCTGGGCGTATTTTTTTTACGATGGTCGGCTGGGCGCCCGTTTTACTACTGGGAGGCGGGGGTAGCCATTTAAATTGTACAGTATGGGCGTGCTAAGCGTATTTTCGCAGCGTATTCTCTGCGAATTTTCGTACGGCCGACGGTCGTACCCAGTGTAGGGTATAGCCGCCGTAAGCAGGGACTTTACTATGGGAGTGCTAGGGGCGTGTAGGATGATACGACGAGCGTATTTTCGCATTCGCCCGTCGTTGCGAATTTTCGTAGCGCTGGATCAGGCCCGATGTTCCGGTTCTTCCTTCAGATCTTCGGCCTCTTCTGGCATTTGCCCTGATGACAGGCTCCTTCCTCTTCTTCAGGGCCACTACTCTTGACCATTTGCTCGGTAGAGCACACCCTTTTACAGAAAATATTACGTCATTTACATTAGAGGGCTATAGTGAGCGCTCTAGTGTTTATGACATCATAATTTCTATAAAAGGGTTCTTCTAGGGATTTCTAGGGATTTAGCCCTTGAAAAATGTATGCATATCGACGGGGGTTTAAAAGCATGTTTAAAAAGCGGCTGTAAGTAAATACCGCGATTTTAGCTAAAAAAATTGCGTGAAAATCGCGGCGAGATAGATCACTTTAAAATCGCTTTAAAAAATCAACTTTAGTAAATATACCCCTAAGAGACTATTTTGTGTGAACATTACCTACTCATTAAAATATTTATCTCTCTACAGTCAAGTTTTACCTTCTGAAGAAACCATTGGTTTATTGGAGAAACATGTTAATTAAGGTCACTAATCCCCCCAAAAAAATTTGTTTGAGAGTTTCAATTGCTGCAGATAGTGTCTGGAAGTATTTACATACAGTTATGTTTTCCTGTGAATGAAGCTGTAGCAGGTTCACTTATCTTCACTGCAAGCCTGAAAGCTTTATTCATAGAATTTACTAATACTTATCCCTCTGGCGATCTGATCTGTGAGGTCATCGCAGGACTTTTCATTCATGTGAAACTTGAATGAAGTACTGCACATGCGCAGTAACTCTCATTAGGTACTTTGAAAATTTCAAGTCCCAACATGAGAAACACCGCACATCGCAGTGTATCCATGTCGGTACTTTGCCAACTGCAGTCAGATGGGGGAGTTTTAACTTTTTTCCTTAATTTTTTTTTTTACTTATTTCCTCCCTCTAATAACAGCTATTAAGGGTAGAAAAAGAGGACTAGATGGGGACATCACTGACATACTTACCCATGACGCCAGCCTGAGCTATTTTTATGCTGAGAGTATAAAACAGTGCTTTTTTGTAAGAAAAAAGGTGCTGGAACTCACATCATCTCATGCGTGACCACACGACCAATCACAAGCAGAGCAGCACCACAAGACGAGCAGTGCCATCACAATCAGCACGGATGAAGTACGAATGCAGCCTGTGTGCGCCGTTTTAATGATTTAGCCTCTGAAACTTTGAAAACTTGGAAAATCTGGTGCGTTCTTTGACAATAAAAGCACTGTGTAAAACTATATATATAACATTATAACAAACTGCCAGCCCGCTATGAATAGAACGAACTGGCAGAGATATTCAATATTTACATGTATCACCATGGAAGACTGCAGTGTCCAAGGCGATCCAGAGAGGGCTGGCAGTTCGTTATAATTTTATATCCATGGGGCTGGATCCAGACCTTGTTAAGTGCATGAACTTAGTTACTCAAGGGCTAAACCATGTTGATTTCAGGGGGAGCCAAGTTAATTGTATTGTTTGCATGCAGGGATATGTCTTTGAATTGCTTACTGCACATAGATACTGACCTATATATCTATATATCTACACTGTTATTTAGACTTGGGATAGGAAACATCACCTCTCAACTCTAAAAGTATGACTACCCTGTAATCAACATGGTTTAGCCCAGAAGTAACTAAGTTCATGCACTTAACAAGGTCTGGATCCAGCCCATGGTATGTATATAGGATTAACTTCATCTTCCTGCGATGATGCCCATTTTCATGTAAAAACAGGCATTATCATAGAAAAATGAAGTTTGTAAATAGAGTATGTACTTCTGCTGGTGTGGAATTGCCCTTTTAAACCTGGAGAAACCATGCTACATGTGAGAACTTGGAGCTAAGCTGCACCTCTCTGACATTGGCATCAGCTGTGATTTGAGTTGGAAAGACAGCGGTATATGCTTGGTGCACCGTCTGTGTTTGCATCCGACAGCACTTGTGCCTGTGGAACAGGGATTTCCATGATATTTAAATGAGAAAAGGGGTGTTCTTCTTATATAAATATTAGGTGTGGTGCTGCGCATCCACCTTAAGCTTATACCATCCCAGGAGATGTAAGCGTAAGGAGCAGGTAACCGAGGGTGTAAAAGCGTAGGAACTGACTAAGGGTATACATAAAATCCAGGGACAGTACAACTGTCATTAGTGATGTCCTCTAGGACATAAGTATAGTCGTCCTAACATTTTTTTATTTTTTTGCCCCCCCCCCCGATTAAAAGCTTACAAGATGGGATTCCATTAAAGCAGGTAAGTATGCTTTTTTTATTTTACTGTATTTAATGTAGAATTAATTTTTACAGGCCCTATCTTTTATTTACTATGTATTGAGGGCAACGGGCCCTGAATTGCAGCATCAGCAAGCCCTGTTGTGATGATTTTATTTATTTATTTTATTTATATCAGTGGGGTTGGGGGAATTGGTGTATTTTTTTTTTAAAAAATAAAATTCAAAAAGAACAAAAAACAACTTACTGTAACCCGTGGCCGAAGCTATTACGGAGCGACTGTGGGTTTTTTAAAGACTGTCCATTTTTCTACTGGCTATTTGGCGTTGCATCCTTACGGATCCGCTAAAACTCTGAATCAGGTACTTTTTCTCTCGTCATCAATTCTGCCATCATAATTGTCCTCCAAGGGTCTGGTCTTTTTATTGCCTGCAGTTCTTTTGCGATCTGCTGAAGGGGCCAGCCAGCCTCCGTTGCCCCCAGCTGAAAACTGCTACAAACCAAAGTTTTTTGACAGACATTCTCTACACAGCCATACATGCTGTTTTACAACAATAATTATAGTTCCAATCTATTTCATCGTAACATCACTTTCAACTATCAATACTTTCAACTGCCCAACATATCTATTGAATAATCACAATAAATTTTTAACATTGCCCAATCAACAACTGTATGATTTTTAGTGGGTGTAAGCACTGGCGTAGCTAAGGGGGGGAAGGGGGTTCAAACCCCCCCCCCATTGAAAATTAAATTTACACTAGATAGAATGGGGTTTTCATCGAAAATAAAATTTGCATTAGATAGAATGGGATTTCCATAGTAGGTACTCAAAAGATCGGTTGGCACAAGGTAAGGTGTCACTGAAGCAGGCCAGACGGCAGGCGGTGTGGGTGACGCAGCAAGTAAACAATGTACTACGCACACATAGCCAATTTATAGCTTACGCTTGGGATGGTGCGTTCTTAGAGACATACAGATTGCGGCATATAAGCACAGCTGAGAGGTCTTTCTCAACCCTAAAAAGATTAAAAACCTACTTCCGAAATACCATGGGTGAGTCGCATCTTACAGGAATCACTCTGATGAACATCCGCTGGGACATAACAATTCCTCCAGAGGAGGTTTTTAGCCAACTTGCGGTAAAGAGAAAAAGACTAATTTTGTAATTATTATTTTGTGTTAGGAAATAAAAATTGTAAGTATTGTAATTTTAAATTGTTTTGTAATGGTTTTGTGTCTTGTTGACAACTTAGGTAAAGGTAATATTGTAGTAGCTATAGGTTTAGGTATCACAGTATAGGTATACCTAGTAGTACCTAGTAGTAATACATTTTTGTAAAAAAAACTGATAAAATGGAAAAGAGAAAATAGCAGCAAACGTTGGTAATTAGGTATTTTTTAAAAACGAAACAATTGTGAATACTCGTAATTGTCTTGTAATTGTTGTTGTTTTAGTTTAGTTTTACTTTGTCCAAGATAGTGGTCTATAGGAGCCTCTGAACCTTCCAAAAAACAATATGTACATACTTACCTACCTACATAAATAATGCAATTGAATTAGTAATACATGAATTTGAACACTCGTAATATACTTAACTACTATACTTGCCTAATACTGTCTATAACTCATTTTGCATGTTATTAGTATACTTACCTATCTTCCTATTTTTTGCCACCTAAAACCCCCCCATGAAAAAGCTATAGCTACTCCAGTGGGTGTAAAATACCGATCTGTGTAAGCTTTTAGATTTATATTTTTTGTAGTTTTAAAGTTTTAATCTGTGTTAATTAAATATATCTAAATGCATTTGAAGTGCTTCTTTGCTGTATACTGCCACAAATGTACCATGACCTATTAATGTCCATGGTAATTAAAAACATGGGCAGAATAAGGGTGTGTGAAAAACTGATCAGCAGTTTGATTGTTAATATTTTTGTGAGTTCTTGTTTGCAGACATGCTAATGCCTTGGACTCAGAGGTGTAGAAGTGACATCAAATAACTTTCATTATATTTGATAGCCAACTTTCTCAATTTCTTGGACAGGTTTTCCTAGTGTTATTGCTTTATAACAATGTATATTAAGTTCTAAAAACAAAAAAAGTCTTTAGTTTTATATACTGTATTCTTTTATCTGTACCTCCTGTAATCCCCATTCCTTCTCTCCACATAACACCTTTCCATTCTTTCCCCACCTTTTCATATGACATGTTTTTTGTTTATATGGATATTTCAGTTTTAGATTTAGTTTACTAAGATTGGATTATTCCATCTCACTGCTTGTTAGGTATTTCCAATATTGTGAATTGTTAAAATTATACAACCGTTATTGACTAATGACCCATTTAACATTTTAGCATATGCTAATGTGATTGTCACAGCAATGTAAAAATAATCAAAAATTCGTCCACCATATCCATATATTTTCATTTCTAAAGTGGACAATCATTGATTCTGAGTGCTCTATGACTACTTACTTTCAAAGTTAGCACAAGCAAAGGCAGCCTGTGGCATTCCAGGGGCTAGATTTATTAAACTGCAGAAAAGGAAAAGTGAAAATGTTGCCCCTAAGAACCAATCAGACTCTAGCTGACATTCTTTAGTATGTAATAGAAAAGTGAGAGCTAGAATTTGATTGGTTGCTGTGGGCAACATCTCCACTTTTCTCTTTCTGCAGTTTAGAGTAGCAGAGGGTTAATAAATTTAACATGAGTCTTCAAAGGTCCTTTTGGAATTCTGTTCAGCCTCTTCTTCGTTTGGATTTTCAGC
>WWET01003098.1:49504-67980 GCA_011038615.1 Limnodynastes dumerilii | reverse complement strand
GGGAGGGTAATGAGGCTGGGAGGGCGGCGTTAACGTACTAACGCCGCCGTCCCAGCGTATCAACTCTCCCTTACGCCGGCTGAAGTTAGGGTAGCCTTCAGCCGGCGTAAGGGAGAGTTAATACGCTCCTACAAGGGGGAGTGTTGGGCCAGAGCAGCGATGTTACGCTGAGCGCTACTCAGTGCAGTGTAACATCGTAGCTCTGGATCAGGCCCTAGGTCCCTAAAACATACACACAGATATTAGTGTTAATTTATTCAGCAGTAACCTACCATGGAGAGTGAATACGCTCCTACAAGGGGGAGTGTTGGGCCAGAGCAGCGATGTTACGCTGAGCGCTACAGTGCTCAGTGTAACATCGTAGCTCTGGATCAGGCCCTAGGTCCCTAAAACATACACACAGATATTAGTGTTAATTTATTCAGCAGCCAAATAACCTACCAGGATGTTTTTTGGGGTGTGGGAAGAAACCAGAGCACCCAGAGGAAACCCATCCAGACACAAGGAATTGAACTCATGACATATGCACTGAGAGAGAGGCACAAGTGCTACTCACTGAGCCACCATGTATTTAAATAATCATTTAAAGAAATAAATGATGGTTGAGTTTAATAATCCTTATTTAAATACCTGTGTAGGGATGCTTTTAAAAAAAACCAAAAAAAAAAACCTGTAAATTTTAGGTAGAAGCCCAGGGGCTCTGGTAACAGCATTAAATCACCCCTTTTTTAATGTAAATGTGGAACTCCCTGTTGTGCTAGCGCAGAGCACACATATGTAGACAAAGGTGGATGGCCAGCAGTGCACCCATCTTTCTGTGCCTACTTCTTTTCTGCACATGTTGTTTAAGGCGTATGAAAAACACATGAAAGCACAGATCTGGATTAGGTCCATTCCGCAAATAGGTTGATATATTGTGTAGGACATATGTCTTTTCATCTGTAAACTGTATAAAGGATACAAGTTAGTGTATAATTCCTATGCCTCAATTTACATATGATGGATCACTTACTAACAAAGGGGCAGATCCTGAACTACGCATTTCCGCAAATTTACGTGTGGTGTAGACGTAAATTTGCAGATTTGTACGCACTGCGCATGCGCACCGCAGAAAATACGCACATTCACGTAGCGTATTTTCAAACGTATGGGTAATTCACGTATTGCTAACGTAAATACTTACGTGTGGGCGTGCCAAATTTACGTTAGTGACCAATACGTGCGTTTTACGTGAAGTAGGCGGGGGGTGGTATTTAAAGTGTACAGTATGGGCGTGCTAAGCTGCGTACGTTCGCGTAGTCTGTACGCCCGTTAGCGGACGTATTCTGTTACGTTAGGAAAAGTTAAGGTAGGGTTTGGGTCGCGTAATTACCGAAAATACGTCCGTGCAAGGGGTGTGCCGTGGGGAGTGTATTGACCTTACATGTACGAAAATACGCACTGCTAAAATACGTACGCACACACGTAGTTCAGGATCTACCCCAAAGAACTGAGGTGTAACATTTGCAGTTAACCACAGCAATCAATCATCAGTTAGCTTCCATCCGTCTAGGTAAAGTTAAACAAAGCAAGTCAGTGTCTGATCAATTGCTAATGTTTACTGCAGATCTTTCCTCAAAGTCCAATATGGTGGAATGGATGACTGTATCGTTTCTAGGTATGACGCTGCCAAAAGCAAACCTCTAGGAACAGAAATTTTGTGTAAACGACTTGCAAAATTGAGTGCTTTATTCTTGTTAGTCCTTTATAACATGCTCTTTTTATAACCATTACCACTAGGTATGTGTCCGTGATTTATGCTTTTAATAAATTGTAGCCACAATGATCAAAATGTTACTTGTATTACTCTTTTTTTTATAGAGAGCTGAAACTACAATTTTAATCTTCAGTATATCTAAATAGTTACATTTCTGTGTTAACTATTCTTTTCTTGTCAATGTGATTATGATTTCTGATTGTATGTGTCCTACCATCTAAGATCAGGCAGAATCCATCAATGTGAGTGCTTGAAAGCTTATATAAATATCTTGTATCCCATAACAACAATGTAGAATTTTTTTTTATTATCAGGCATTAATGAAGAGACAAGTTTTAGGTTATGATATCCCATACAAATGAAAGTTATTCTCAAAAATGATATCAATAAAAATATAAAATGTTATGCACACAGTATAATCTTGATTTTGGATGACTCACAGCTCAGCAGGTAATTATAAAACATAAATATAATTATCCAAATATATGTGTTTTTTGCCAATAATTGTCAAAAAGTTTGAGAAACTATATGCTTGGGGAACATCAATCATTCTGAACGAAGATGATGCGTAAAGCATTTAATTTTTATGATGCATGGTCAGCACATTCTCAGCATGCTAAATAGTAGAGTTATTAAGAATAATTATACTATAATAAAAGTATGTTAATAGGCAAATTTTTGATCTGTTATGTTATGCCAAAATAAACATAATCTTAATTTTATTATTATGATAAATAATTTGGAAAACTACTGGATAGTCTAGAACCAGAGCTGTGATTTACACAGCTCACATGTTATATTCTAAAAAGGCCAATATAAATAGAAAACAATTTTTAAATTCCTCTCATAAAAGAAAAATGACTTTTATGGGGGTGGGCAGATGCAGTTATTAAATGTTCTTAAGCACATTCATTTACTATGGCTATTCACTCAAAAATTTAATATATTTTTATTTTAAAAACCATTATCTTCTTAGATACAAGAAGAAAGGAATTTTTTATGCTACATTATATTTTATAACTACTGTTACTTAGCCAGTTTTGTATTTCAAAAATAGATGCTCTTTATACATTTTTAAGCCAACTTTTTTGCTATAAGGTAAGAACTACATGTGAGAGGATGTAGACATTGCTTTACATGGCTTGTCCAATTCTGGAGTTGTGGCTGTTAAAGATGAATTAAAAAAGTTGGGAAATGCCCTTAAGCAGGTGACAAATACCGTAACTTTTTCTGAAGTGCTGCCAGTACACAGATGTTAAGAAGGTAGAATTATGCGCATTCATGATTTCAATCTGTGGTTTAGAAAGTGGTGTCATGAGGAAGGATTTGGCTTCATAAAACATAGCCATGCCATCTGGCAAAACAGAAACTTGTATAAAAAGGATGGCTTGCACCCATCTTCTGTGGGAACAGATATTCGAAGTGAGCAGTTTGAATGCTTTATTAGAAACAATTTAAACTAGGAGAGGGGGGCATTGATACAAATAATAAAAATAGCTGCTCCCCAAACCAAGAAGTGTTGTGTGGCCAGTTGATTATGACAGATAGTATAGCCTACAGCAACTAATGGAAAAGAAACCATAAAAAGCAATATAAAAATATCTAGCAATAATAATAAACTAAAGAATAGGAGATTTATAATGCAACCTCTCAGAGCAATGTGTGCAAATGCTAGGAGCTTATGAAATAAGATCCCTGAACTAATTGCAATAATGTCAATGATAATCTGGATATTGTGGGAATCATAGTGTCATAGAATCATGGTGAAATGAAAATCATGACGGGAACTTAGCTATACTGGGTTATAATTTATTTAGGAAGGATAGAGTAGGAAAAACTTGAGGAGGCATATTAATGTATGTTAAGGAAGGGTTAAATTCAACTTTAATAGGGAGTATTGGAGAAAATACTGAGGCACTTTGGGTAACCATAGAAACCCAGGGGGTTATTCTTCGTACTGGAGTGATATATAGGCCACCAGGGCAAGAGGAGGAAATGGACAATGCCCTATTGCAAGACATTGCTAAAATGGCATTAAAAGGGGAGGTAATAATCATGGGAGATTTTAATCTACATGATGTAAAATGGGGAGAGTCTTCAGCAACCTCCACTAGAAGTAGGGACATTTTAAATTCATTACAGGGAGTGTCCTTTAAGCGACTGGTGATTGAGCCCACTCACAAAGAGGTCATCTTAGATTTGATACTTACAAATGGTGACAGAATCTTAGAAGTAAGTGTGGGTGAGAACCTAGGATCCATTGACAATCAAGCAGTGTGGTTTTGTATAATGACTGAGAGAGACACGAGCCACACAAAGACCAGGGTGCTAGACTTTAGGAAGGCGGATTTTGTAGAAATGGGGAAATGTGTAAGCGATTCTTTGGTGGAGTGGAGGCACATAACAGTAGTACAGGAGCAGGTGGAAAATTTTAAAAATGCATTATTAACAGCAACAGACCTTTGTATAAGGAAGGTTTGGAAAAACCCCAGGAAAAGAAAGCCAATGTGGTTTACAAAAGAGTAAAACTATACTGAAGGCAAAAAAGATGGCCTTTCGGAATTATAAGCAAATTCAAAATAATGATGTCAAGGAGAAGTATTTTGCAAAACAGAAGGAGGCTAAAAAGGTTATCAGGACAGCAAAAGCACAAACTGAGGAAAATGCAAAAACTTGATGCAAAAAGGAGACTTTTTTTGGTATATAAATGAAAGCAGAAAAAATAAGGAGGGTATGGTAAGGCTAAAAACGGAGAGTGGGATTCTTGTTGAGGGTGAAAGGACTATGGCAAATCATCTTAACAAGTATTTCTGTTTAATATTCACAAAAGAAAGAGAGGGGAAGGGTCCACTTTTAGATGGGAGGGCTATTAATACAATGGGGGAAATTACTACTACTTTCACTGAGGAGCAGGTATTAAAAGAACTTTCAAAGCTGAAAGAGGACAAATCAATGGGACCAGTGAAAAGGTATTGTGTTTTTTTCTGCACAGCTCCCTCCTTTACACTCAAGCCTCACTTGCTGCAATGGCGTTGTTCTCAGCTCTTAAATACTCTGTGCCCCCTAGGTTATAACTGTAGTGAAAAGGTATTGTGTTTTTTTCTGCACAGCTCCCTCCTTTACACTCAAGCCTCACTTGCTGCAATGGCGTTGTTCTCAGCTCTTAAATACTCTGTGCCCCCTAGGTTATAACTGTAGTGAAAAGGTATTGTGTTTTTTTCTGCACAGCTCCCTCCTTTACACTCAAGCCTCACTTGCTGCAATGGCGTTGTTCTCAGCTCTTAAATACTCTGTGCCCCCTAGGTTATAACTGTAGTGAAAAGGTATTGTGTTTTTTTCTGCACAGCTCCCTCCTTTACACTCAAGCCTCACTTGCTGCAATGGCGTTGTTCTCAGCTCTTAAATACTCTGTGCCCCCTAGGTTATAACTGTAGTGAAAAGGTATTGTGTTTTTTTCTGCACAGCTCCCTCCTTTACACTCAAGCCTCACTTGCTGCAATGGCGTTGTTCTCAGCTCTTAAATACTCTGTGCCCCCTAGGTTATAACTGTAGTGAAAAGGTATTGTGTTTTTTTCTGCACAGCTCCCTCCTTTACACTCAAGCCTCACTTGCTGCAATGGCGTTGTTCTCAGCTCTTAAATACTCTGTGCCCCCTAGGTTATAACTGTAGTGAAAAGGTATTGTGTTTTTTTCTGCACAGCTCCCTCCTTTACACTCAAGCCTCACTTGCTGCAATGGCGTTGTTCTCAGCTCTTAAATACTCTGTGCCCCTATAACTGTAGTGCAATGGTGACTTGATTTGCTCAGCTCTCTCCCTCCTGTGCAGTCAAGCCCCTCCCCCCTTGCTGTAATGGTGGTCTTTTATGCACTATAGGTTTTTTGTGCTGCAATGGTGGTCTTTTGTGCTGCTATGGTGGTCTTTTGTGCTGCAATGGCGATCTTCTATAGATGCTATCAGTACGCTGCCTGCTTTGCTAATGAAAATGGCGCCGCCGCATGGTCCTTATATATGGCAAACAAAACTCGCGAGAAATCCGACGTCACACGCGTTTTGCGCTTTACCCGTCCGTATTCGGATTTATGACGGTGAATCCGACGCTACCCGGATTCCGCCCCGGATCCCGAAATTCGGATCTGTCGGATTACGGGGATCCGGGCGCGCTCATCTCTAATTTCAAGGGTTGTGAATGGCTAGAGGGGGGTGCCATTTTTCGAAGGAAGAGATGTAATAGAACACGAGGGCATGAATATAAACTGGAAGGTGGTAGATTCAAAGGAAATGTGTGGAAAAATTACTTCACTGAAAGGGTGGTAGATAAGTGGAATACCCTCCCATCTGAAGTGGTTGAGGCTAACACAGTATAACAGTTTAAACATGCTTGGGATAAATATAAGGATATCCTGAAGCTCAAACTAATTTAAGGGTAATTAGGGACTAGGGACAGTATAGTTTTAAATAAATAACTGGGCAGACTGGATGGGCCATGTGGCTCTTATCTGCCATCACTTGCTATGTACATACCAATCAGAACTTATTTGATTCCTATTATCACATATGTGGAAACCGGACTAATAATATAATAATATATGTCATATATATGTTATACCAATCTGTTAGGCTTCTGTTATCTGAATTTTAAATAAAGACAGAGTTAACTATTGATATGGTAATTAGCAGGGACTTCCCTTTCTTTGATCAGGAGAAGCCTCTCCTGCCCCAAAACTGGCCCAATCAGAGATGTTAGAGATTATCCAATCATAGGAAAGTTGTAATGGAAAGACAGAGATCTTTTGAGTCTCAGAGTGGAATCAGAGCTGAGAGGAGACAGATGAAAGAGCCAAGATGGCTCACCTAATTCATATGGGTTGGTGAGTATAGGAATATATACAGCATATCAGGGTATCCTATTTCTATTATCTTCTATAACTTCATTCTAACTAAATCTAACATAATGTGCTCTAGTGACCTAATGTTAACTCTGTAATTCAAACTTATCCTACTTTAAAGCACACTTAAATTGGTTATTTATAAACTCTGCTGGATAATGTGAAAATCCCTTTGTAGCCATCTTGGGTAACATGTGTTAGCAGCCATATTGGAAAGATCCTTTGTTTAAATGAACTAATGTAATGTCTGTTACCTGTGTATTCCTGTAAATGTATAATAAATGATTGTTAATCTTTGTTGAACCTTATTAGACAATTCAAAGCATGTCATTTTAAAAATATTAATATCAACACATACATAGTATGAAAGTTCTGTTTGATACACAAAATGGAAGTTGCTTAGATCAATTTATAGGTTAATGCAAACAGGTGCATAAAAGGCAGGGGTAATCTGCTAGCAACAGAAGCAAAGTAAAGGAAATGCTCCAGTAACACTGTCATTAACCAGTAGCAGACTGTACCGTTCTATCTGTAAAATAAAAGATAAAAACATTCATTACACATATTTGCAAATATATGATAAGCCACCAGCTGCAGTCAAGGCCTTTTTGCTCATTGTGGTCCTAACTCTAACTAAGAGAGTCCAAGGGCCAGATTTACTAAGCTGCGGGTTTCAAAAAGTGGAGATGTTACCTATAGCAACTAATAAGATTCTAGCTCTCACTTTCCTATTACATACTAGAGAATGTCAGCTAGAATCAGATTGGTTGCTATAGGCAACTTCTCCACTTTTCAAAACCCACAATTTAGTAAATTTGGCCCCAAATGTTGGGTCATATATATGTTTTTAAGTTAAGAGCTAACATATCTCAGGTGGCACCCCTTAAAGCCTCCAAAGTAGCTGCTGTTGAACAATGCCCCTCAGCTCTCAGCTGCTGCTCCCAGACAAGGTCCCAAACCGAATACACAAAATGAAAGTTGCTCAGTCAATTTATAGGTTAATACAAACAGATGCATGAAAGGTCTGGGGATAATCTGCTAGCAACAGAAACAGAGGAAAGAAAATGCCCCAGCAACACTGCCATTAACCAGTAATTCACTATACTATTCTAGCTGTAAAATAAAGTTAATTGTTTGTTTCAGACTTGTAGCATACATATACATTTGTACCATACGTTAAATATCCTAAAAAATGCGGGCACTCACAATGCTTATTTTATGATCTTGGAAAAACGAAAAGTGAACCTTTTACTGTCACACAGCTGTATACTGCATAGCTGTTAATACACATAGATGACTTCACTGTTTTATAAATATATATGCAAGTGCCTCAGTTGCAAGGAGAAAGAAAAGGGGGCAGAAAAAGTGATGCAACTATTTACCGGACAATTCTGCATGGTGGTGGCCACAAATGGGTCCTACTACTGGGCATCCCATTCTGGGAAATACTACATTTACTACATTTACTACAGTATTATAAATATAAGTCTTTGTATCTGTGCTTCTATAACAAGGGCCAGTACAAGTTTTGAGGTTTTCTATTGCCTGAGAAACAGTTCCTCCCAATCAAGTGATGCTTTGTGAAATGTCTGGGTCCTGGAGCTTGGCACTCTCCTCCCAGGCTAGAGAAACAATATTTTATGTATGTCACAAAGCATTTAACTCTAGGTTGTGAGGGCAGCTCAGACAAAATATTTAACCTTTCTTGGCACATCCCCTTTTTCATCCACTAGTGTCAACTATATTGTACTTTAAGTCACAGTACACAATTTTGTTTTCAACATACAAATCATATACAAAGGGTGAATGTAACATTAGAAATTGAGGAGGTTGAAGGTGTGGTTTAGCTTCAGATGGAGACGGACGCTCATCGCCAGAGCTCCTTACTAAAGTGGCCAAAATCGTTTATATTTCTGGGTCCTAGAACAGACTCCAAAATTACCCCAGGGTTGCTGACTCTCCCAGAATATCCGGGAGACTCCTGAAATTTGGCCAGTTCTCCCGAAATACCCGGGAGAGCTGGCAAAGCTCCCGCAAGCTCCGTCCAGCTATCTATTATTATTGTAATCCCTAGAGTTACTAGGGATAAGCGGGGCTTGATGATGTCATCAAGCCCCATCCATCCCATGTAACGCTAGAGATTACATGAATGACTGTCAGGGGGCAGGGCTTAATGACACAATTTGCATAAATTGCATTATTAAGACCCGCCCCCTTGCAGCAATCTATGGCTTATCCCAGAGGGAAGCTTTGAAAAGTCGGCAACCCTGAATTACCCCTTACCTCTGCTGAAGGGTACAGGCACTGACAGGAGTCCAAAATCGGGTGCAGGAACGAAAGCTTGCTGGAGTCCGTGGCCTCCCCACATGAAGAGGCCCACGAATCTCACCCCATCCTTTGCTTCCCCTATTAGAGAGCTCTGGGTCCCCATAGATCTTTAGGAGGAGGCTAGCACCATTTAGAATACCCTCTTCTTTAGCTACATTTTGCCTGCCCAAAACAGTGAGGACCTCTAGGCTACCACGAATTCAGACCCTCTTTGGTCTCCCCAGGACTAGGCAACAGGTACCCATACACCCCACTTTGCTTGCACTAACAGTGGGGTCCCCAGGATTTATCTAGTTGCCTCAGTCTGGACTGTCTGCCATTCTGCCCTCCAAGCTCCTCCAGTTGCAATCTCTGAGATAGTCTGCTAGCTAGCAAGCAAGTGGAAAAAACACCAAGGGCTCTATTTACAAAGATAATTTTAGTGCGTTAGGGCTAGTTTTCACTTCAAAACTGGCCCTATCGCATTAAAATGAAATTTATTTACAAAACGTCGGAGCGGAGTTTTACACTCCGCTCCCGGCGTTAGACTATTGCGAGCTCAGACTGGCATTTGGGTAAGTATTCCGGCGATGTCCCCATATACCCCTCTTTTCCTCCCCCTAATAGCTGTTATTAGGGGGAGGAAAGGGGGGGCATGTATGGGGAGACCATTGGAATACATAGAAATACTGCTGGGGGGTAAAAAAAAATTAAAAAAATTTAAACTTAAAAAAAATCAATAAAAAACATTTAAAAAATCATTGAAAAGATAAATAAAGCTTTAAATTCACCTGTCCGGGCATCCCATCGGGCTGCAGCTGTCCGGTCCCAGCATAAATACACTGCACATGCGCAATGTTTCTCACGTCAGGACTTGGAAAAATTTCAAAGTGCCTAAAGAGAAGCACTGTGCATGTGCAGTGTTTCTCATGTCGGCACTGAAATTTTTCTAAGTCCTGATTGAGAGATACTGCGCATGTGCAGTACTTCATTCATGGATCGCACGAAGGAGAAGCACAGCACTGACCCGCGGCTCAGCGCGGGACCTAGGAGGAGGAGTGAGTATTAGTAAATAATGTGAAGGAAGCTGCCAGGCTCGCTGCGATAATGACGAACAAGGTATGTAAATAGAGCCCCAAATACCTGTTCAGAACTGTTTATTTTGTGTCAAATAGAAGCTGCTGGTGCAATTCCAAACCTGTCCACATGGAGCTACTGTATTACACATTTCTAGCGTACCTCAGTTGCCAGACTCTCTCTTCTAAACTGTTTTTGGAATGTGGGAGGAAACCGGAGCACCCGGAGGAAACCCACGCAGACAAGAGGAGAACATACAAACTCTACACAGATAAGGCCTAGACTGGGAATCAAACTCATGACCTCAGTGCTGTGAGACACATGACATGACCCTTATCATGTAATTTCAACTGGGGAAATGTGGTCCTGATAAGATCATCTCACCAGAACAATCACTTTTAAATACTCTCTCTCCACAGTCAACTCTCCCTATACTCTACACTTGTGTCTTGGAATAAGAAGGTAAGGTTTAAACAAGAGTGTCGGTCCTACCTAGACCTTCTACATTGAAATCTGACCTTCCCTAATATTTAAAGGCTGCCTCCTCTGTTCTATATTCTCCTACTATTCTGTGCTACACACAAGATATAGCAAGTAACCTGCCTGCAGAGGTGGGCTGGGCTGGGCTGGGAAGCAGGCTGGCATGTGCACTCCAGGCTGCTTCGCCATTGGCAGATTTAGGGCCACATCTCTTCAGCCCACAGCCGCCCGACCGACCGACCAAAACATGGAATTATGTCCCCACTTGGTCCACAGCTTTGCACCGGACCATGGCTCTGTGATTCACAGCCCCGGACATATTGCACATACATCCTTAATTTATCGATAATAGCTACTACGCATGTGTAGTAATTATTTTACGTAATCTACATAGCGGTTCGTTACATACATTGCGTATATACGGTCCTAAAGACTGCATATACGCATTCAACGTAACAAAACATGTGTATGTAGATACACATCTACATATGTAGATTACGTAAAATAGTTACTACACATGCGTAGTAGCTATTATTGGTAAATTAAGGACGTATGTGCAATACGTCTGGGGCTGTGAATCCAGCCCATTGTGCTAGGCATGATGACTTCACAGATGTCACCCCCAGCACATATTAAGAAGAGACAACAGGAAGAAGCCGAGGAGCGAAAAAAAAGGAAAAAGATAGAAAAATTAAGATTTAAGAAAAGATTAAATTGAAGGGTAAGAAAGAACAGAGTGGGCAATCAGTGTGTGAGTGAGAGTATGGACATGAGAAACTATGGCAAGTGTGTTTGTAATGGCAGTGTGATGGTATGGGCAGTGTGATTGTATGTCATAAGAAAGTATAGGCAGTTTGTTGGTAATGGCGGTGTGTGAGTGATTTTAAGGCATAAGAAAGTATGGGCAATGTAATGGGATGGGCAGCGTGTGAGTGATTGTATGCCATAAGAATATACAGTATGGGCAGTGTGATGGTATGGGCGGTGTGAGTGATTGTATGTCATAAGAAAGTACAGGAAGTGTGATGGTATGGGCAGTGTGTGAGTGATTATAAGGACATAAGAAAGTATGGGCAGTGTGATGGTATGGGCAGTATGTGTTTAAATATATACCATTAGAAATTATGGGTAGTGTGTGTGTGATTGTATGCCATACATAAGTATGGGCAGTGTGTGTGATTGTATGCTATAAGAAAGTATGAGCAGTGTGATGGTATGGGCGGTGTGTAAGTGATTATATGTCATAAGAAAGTATGGGCAGTGTGATGGTATGGACACTGTGTAAGTAATTGTATGTATGGACATAAGGAAGTATAGGTAGTGTGATGGTATGGGTAGTGTGTGAGTGATTGTATGGACATAAGGAAGTATGGGTAGTGTGATGGTAAGGACAGTGTGTGAGTGGTTGTATGCCATAAGGAAGTATGGGTAGTGTAAAGGTATGGGCAGTGTGTGACTGATTATATGGACATAAAATAGTATGGGCAGTGTGATGGTATGGGCAGTGTGTGAGTGATTGTATTTACGTAGACAATTATGGGCAGTGTGATGGTATGGGCAGTAAGAAGTATGGACAGTGTGATGGTATGACAGTGTGATGGTAATGGCAGTGTAATAGTAATAAATAGGATTTGCAGTGGGATAGATGGTATGGGCAGTGTGATGGTGTGGGAAGTGCCATTGCTAGAATGGCAGCATGATAGTGATAAATATGATGGGCAGTTGAATAGAGGGGCAGTGTGACTTAATTATTATGTTACATTGTGCAACCTAATTAATGTTCATTTGTTACTGTCACAGACTCTTGGATTTTGGGTCTCAGGAGCCCCTGGTTTGTTGGTAGAATATAGGAAACATGGGGATTTGATGTAGGGCTTGCTCATTGGCTGGATCATGAGAATGAACACGAGGAGTGACACTAAATAAGATCGACCAAAGAGTGAGACCACTGGAAGAGACACAAAAGGCAGAAGCAGTGGGACCTGCAATGACTGAAGCAGTAAGGACTGCAATAAAGGACTGAAGCAGTTGGGACTGCAATTTAGATTGAAGCAGTTGGGACTGCAATTGAGGCTGAAATAGTTAGGACTGCAGTTATGACTGAAACAGTTGGGAATGCAATTGAGGCCCCTTTTCTGAATTACCGGATTGGTGAGATGGAAAGAAACACGGTTAACAACTCCAGGGAATTAACTGACCAAACCCCCCTTACCACCAACGCGTTTCAAGTCTGGGTTGACTCTTTTTTAAGGTGATGCATCTTGAAAAAGAGTCAACCCAGACTTGAAACGTGTTGATGGTAAGGGGTATTTGGTCAGTTATTTCCCTGTAGTTGTTAACCGTGTTTCTTTCCATCTCACCCATCCGGTAATTCAGAAAAGGGGCCCCGTTTTTACTGTTTACGGCTGTTAAGGGTGATAAGAACTAGAGGGACAGAGCACGGGAGCACACTAGGAGGATAGGCTTGTCCCTCCCCAAAAGGGAAGAAGATTTACATTGTTTTAAGGAAGAATAGGAAGCTGTTTGTTTGATATGTTTTATTGAAAATAAATTGGACTCTTTAGACACTATTTGTCTGGGCCTATTAAGGGATTAAAAAACCCTCCCCTCCCTTTTATTAAGGGATCAATAGGGAGATAGGGAAATTCTGAAGCAACATCCAGAAGTATCCAGTGTGGAAGGATCCTCACCTGGTAGGAGGAAAAGATAAATATAAGATATGCTTAAATCAAGAATAAAAAGTGTGAATAAGATTTTATAAGATATTGTTCACCCACCGTTGTATTGGCTGCACAAGATGTTCTTCTTCTTATTCCCCTACTGTGGAGACCGTACAGCAGTCCAAGAGAAGGGAGTTTATATAAGTGGATTCCAGGAGGAGAAAGACCCCAGAGAAACTGTGTGACAAAAGAAAAAAATTGGTGAGTGAATAGCTTACCATCGTCACTTCTTAAATTACGGTCTGCACAAGGTATTTCCCCCTTTTCTTTCGAGGGGCCGCTACAGTGAAATCGGAGTGGTCCAAAGAGGAACGTATCATAAGGAAAAGAACAAATCCAGAGGAGTGTTGATATTGGAAGGGGTTAAAAGAAGAGGATACCATAGTAAAGAGGAGAAAGACCTCAGAAATGCTTTATGCCAAGTTCAAAAAGGGTGAGTAGGTGACTTTACCTTCCCATACCCTGAGTGGTAGTCTGGTCTACACAGGAATCTTTCTCTTATCCGAGGTATAAAGGACCGGAGAAGTAAATAGAGAGGATTCCCATAAGAACATCATAGGTCGCATACATTTAAAAGGAAGCACGAGTAAGACTTTTGAACTTTTTGAACTTTTTAAACTTACCTTGGATCTATCTGGCAGTACAAAAGGGATTGTGCTTTTGTGCCTCATTTGGAGGTTGGACTTTGAGAAAAGACACTAACACTGGATAAGATATTGTGTGGAGGGTAAGGAGGGGAATTACTTTACAAGTGTATATTGTGAATTTTCAGTTGTGCTTGGTTGGATTAGCAAAGGGGCGCTGGAGATATATCTGGATATTTGTATTGATTAAGTTCTTTACTGTTTGTTTCATATTGTCCACTGTTTGAGATTTTTGAACAGTGGGAAAGGGAGTTTGGTGACTTCCTTTGATCCAGATCTCTAGCTGACCCAGGGAGCGCAGAGATAAGTGTCTACCATAGTTTTCAATAAGTCTGTGTAAAAAAAACCCTTAACAATGCTTAAAACCCTTGCCACGGCATGAAATTAATCCTTAGCATGCTGTGGCATATAGTACTATAAGGCACAGCATACACTTGTATTGCAGGACATGCTGTGCCTTATAGTACCATTAGCGGGAGCTTGGCAAGGGCTAATTGCATGCTGCCGCAACCAGACTGTCCATCCTTAGCAAAAATGTACACAACATGGTCTTAGTTAAAATTAGTACTAAAATTAAACTACATGGCCTCCAGTCCTAATAAAATTTAACTGCAAGGCTCTCATAATAATAAAACTCAACTGCATGTCATCCAGTCCTAAAAAAATCTAACTGCATGGCCCCCATAATAATAAAACTCAACTAAATGTCCTCCGGTCCTAATATAATTAAGGAACATGTCCTTCGTTCTTTAGAAAGTAATAATGCATGGCCCCGTTACCTGACAAAGAATCCTCCATGGCTTTGCTTGAAATATACTAATATTTGTTGGCCCCGTATTTTATAAGTAATTATTCCTGTCTTATCTATTGTGAGATGACATGAAATGAGCTGTGCTTTAGCCCTGAGACTTACTTTGCATGCACAGTTAATAAATTAGATAATCTCCCTGTCACATTTTCTAACCAGTTACTAACATACGGTCTTACAACTGGATCCACATCTACATTAGCCCTCTTACACACATACTTTTAAAAAATGCGTAGTAGGTCATTTACACAATCTATGTACCATTTAAAGACTGCACGGCAGCCTCTGAGAGTATTTAGGTAGAGTGGCAGGGAGGAGGTATGGAAAGGACCCAGGGAAGGCAGGGTAGAGGAAAGAATGTTCATGGAAAGGAAAATATAAATGGGAAGTTAGGGAAGACTAAACTTAAAAAAAAGGGGGAGGTTGCGAGGGAGGGACCTTTAAGTTAGTTATATAAATATCAGCAACTTCTTAAAGCTTAATTAACCGTGAATATGGTCCAAATTGTGTAAGTGGGCTCTATGGACTGGAGGCTTGTGTAAGTCCCCTGTCTAATGTAATTTTGGATCAGACCCCTTCTAAGTAAAATGCACTTGAATTTTATCTAAATTAATGGGCTTAATCTGCACAAAAAATGTTCCCAGCTGCTTCATTCTTTACATTGACATAAAGTTGATGTGAAATTTATCCAAGAAACTTACTTTAAAAAGAGAGCAGAAATTTGAGTTTCCATGTATGCAAGTCGTTTTCATTTTGTAATGGTAGAGGCCTGCTGGTCAAATGCACCATATTTAATTAATTTAATTAAGATGTATACATTTGTTTTTCCCCAACCAGGGACAAATATCCTTCTTAGCAATTACCCTAGATCAGATCGCAGAGCACGGGGAAAGAACTCTTCCGCTGGGTGGTGATCTCAACTGGACATTGGACCCCCACTTTTATTCCTCTTTGGGAACTCTGCAAGTCTTTGTCAAATTAACAAAGGAGGTAAGGAGGACCCTCCATTCACATCAGTCGGTGGCAATCTGGCACACACTTCATCGCACAGATAGGAATTATTCTTTCTATACCCATCCAAGACAAAGTTACTTCAGGATAGATTATTTTTTGATAAGTCATGGGTCTCTTCACCTTTTGTCCACTGCCACTGATCTATGTTACAATTAAACTAAACTCATTAGTACTACAGTGTGGCCCTGGCACTTTAACAAATCTCTGCTCCAAGATGTGTATTACTGGGCACAGCTATTGGAATAGTATCTTTCATTTAATATTGGGGATACTGGGGATACCAATAAGCTGGTAGTATGGGAGGCCTTAAATGTGTAATGTTCAGGAAATGTATCCAACTTGAGTGATTCCTAAAGAACAGAGTTTTGGAGACCCAACACAAATCTAATCAAGACATTATTGTCTATGTCTGAATGGCGGTTGCATGAATGGTGTTAGCTAGGCTCTTAAACTAAATATTTAGGGCCATATTCAGAGATCCGTCAGTTAAAGGTATGCAATTATATGCACGAACGTTGCAAGGCAACACCCATTACACTCCCCTCACACGGGCGTTTTTTCTGTGACTTACAAGTCCATAGAGCACCTCTATCTATACGTATGCATTTACGTGTGCATAATACTGCACCCTCCAATGGTCATTTAAATGCCTCTCCCCACCTACTTTCACGTAACTTTGCCGGTATGGATTTCAGTCACGCCCCTCCGCATGTATGTCCCCAAGTGCCTAATGGACTTCCATGCGTAAATTCAACATAAACAGCGTAAATAAAGTTACTACGCATGCGCAGTTACTCCGATCTTAAAAATACGCACGGAAATCCGCGCAAAAATGGATCTCTGAATACAGCACTTAAACTCAATATCTGAAAATGTACATATAGACATTTTAGGTAGGGGATTAAGACAGGCAGGGTCTTACAGTAGCTAGAGCCCAGTCATATACAGAAAATCCAAAATTCTGAGAGACACTTGGTACAGGTGAATGGAAAGATTGCTGCTGCATTTCAGACTTACTATCAAACCTTATACAACTTACTGTCCTATTCTCTAAATCTAGAGTTGGCTTCCTGCAGCTGATTGTGAACAGGTTGAAGGAATTTCTTCTGAACTTGATACATTCTGATCAAGTTGGTTTTTGTCCCATGTAGGGAAGTGAGGGGATAACATCACCAAGGAAATTAATCGTATCGACCTTGGCAAATCCTGTAACATGTCCACCGTTCTCCTATCAACAGACGTTTGATAGTGGCAGATTTTTAGGGGAACACCAGGGGTTTGGGGTGACATTGCTTTCAGAAAATATTATTCCTCTACTTTCTCCATTCATCTAGGTTTAGAGTTAATAGCATTCTCTCAAAGCTTTTTTCTATCACGAATGGAACAAGTCAGGGGTCCCTACTTTTGCCTTACATATTTACCCTATGTATGGAGGCCTTAGCATGCTGCATTAGGCTAAACCCAGATATCATGGGAGTTGAAGTGGTTCAACAAAATTATAAACTGGTGTTATTCGCAGGTAATGATGCATTATCTCTTATCTTTTATTAGTAATCATTTTTATATCATTGAATGATGGGATTTGAAAAATATGGCCTCTAACTTTAAAATGAATTACAGTAAGTCGGTAGTCATGCCCCTATGGGTTCCTGACACTATGCTGGCTGGGCTCACCTCAACATTCTCATTTTGCTCTTTGTGCATTCAATATTAGGGCACTAATCTTAACCCTGACCCCTTACTCTTGTATGATGCAAACTTGCCACAATTGCTTGCTTCTATGTGAACAGACCTACGTAAATGGTTCTCAGGGTATTTCTTTCAGCTGGGCAGAGCTTACATTGTCAAAAGATGACAATCTTTTTTTTTTTTATATATTTTTATTAGAAACCCACAGGATATACATAGTATATTTGTGTGACATAGTAATACGTATTCAACATCATACACTTATCAAGTGACAATACATCACAGAAGAAAGTATAGTAAGTGAGGTTAACTTGGCAACATACGTATAATGAGACATAATAAATCAGCAAGTTCCAAAGATATGCCTTCTAAAACCTTTATGCAAAGATCTCTTATTTTTAGGTTATGCTCCATTTCTCTCCTCCTCACCATCAACATGGAATAAATGTATATGGATCCCACACGTTAAAGAGGAATCAGCGGGTCAATAGCTACTTCCCTCAACAAATACCATGTCGTTTGGTGAAAGCTGCTATAAATTCTTTGTTTTACACCTACAGGCAAGTGTTGAATAAAAGTCTCCCATGAATTAAAAAAAACTCTCAACCCTTTTTTCCTTTTCTAGCAAAGCTTCTGTCCATCCATTTTAAATATATGACATAACTTTTTTTTGAATAAGTTAAGTGGTGGAGCTGTGGGGGACAACCACATCTGTAAAATTGTTTTCTGGGCAGCTGCGCTTATAGCTAGCAACACTTTCTTAACTCCCCTGCCCACTCTTTGATTCTCTGGCAGTATACCCAATATAGCCCACTGAGCATTCAGTGGCAAGTACCCAACCAGATTAGTAGTTGAGAAATTGCGGACCGATACCCAAAACCCTCTGATAATCAAACAACTCCACAAGCAGTGATAGAGATCAGCATCCGGGGAACCACATCTAAGGCAATTGGAAGAGTCTATCATGCCCATTTTAAATCTTTTGAGGGGAGTCAAATATGTGTGATGATAAATATAAAAAAATAATTCAACATATGTACTTGCTGGTAATAACTTGTATGATTGATTTAAAGATTTAAGTAATTTTGCAGAAC
>WWET01003098.1:0-29103 GCA_011038615.1 Limnodynastes dumerilii | reverse complement strand
AAATATTATTAGGAGATATTAATATATGTATGTAATAGCCTAATAAAATCAATCAGTAATATGGGGGCGCAAACCTTACTTTAAACTGCCAGCAAATATAAAAACACATGCAGTATCAGATATTGAAGGAATGGGAACAATATATAATGTGGGCGCTGACTAAATATAATGTGCAAACTGGAAATAAACTAAAGTCCATATTGCAACACTTTTAAATATAAATAACTGGTGATATAAAACACATAAAAAATTAAACTCTGATCTAAAAATCTGCTTCACAATTAAACAAATAGATTAGTCAGTAAAAACTGAAAAATACTATTACCTATATCTACCAATAAGCTTACTAACCCTATATAAAGTGCAAAGTGAACAAAGTATCTAGTGTCCCTAACAAATATATCAACCTCCGTGCAGTACCTCCAAGAGGGGGGAGTACTAATTACCCAGGCCTGGACCTGACGAGGGGCCCGGGTATGTGCAGCACTAATGGTCAGTTAACAAAAAAATAAAAAATAAAAAATAAATTCCTTCACTTTATTTATTTATGTTATTTATGAGTCCGGATATTCTTTTGGGTGAGGAGGGCAGTGGTCCGTTGTCAGCCCCAGGCACAGTAACCATTGGTGTCAGTGGGAGACGTCCTGGTTGTGACTAAATCCCCTTCAGCTAACGTACCTGGTACCTCTGCTGAAGGGGAAATAGCACGCTCTGTGTGAGTCGGTAAAAGTACCTTTGGCCCCCTGCTGGCCAAGTCATGAATTTGAAGGGGATTTAGCCAGCTCACAGTGAGGTGTCTATATCCCCTTCAGCTAAGGTACCCGGTACGTACAGTGTATGGGAAATAGCGCACTCTGTGTGAGTCTACTAGATCCCCTTCTCTGAAGGTACCTGCTTTCCCCTGATGGCAGGGGAATGAATTAGAAGGGGATTTAGCCAACTCACAGTGAGCTGTCTATATCCCCTTCTCTGAAATGACCATTTATGCCCAGAGAGCTGAGGTCAGTTTGAGTGATGGGATTTAGCCAGCTCACAGTGAGGTGTCTATATCCCCTTCAGCTAAGGTACCCGGTATGTACAGTGCATGGAATATAGCACACTTTGGACTCCATTTGCCATTGTGAGCGCATAGAGTGCTCATAAAGGAATCCAGGCTAGTTGCTCCTTGCAGTGAGTCTGGACCCCTTATTTGTCAAATTTTCTAATAATTAAGCCTCCAGCGAGGTCCCGCAATGGTCTGCGGTGCATTTGGCAGAGACGTTCCGGTGCATGCGCAGTGATTAACTTTTGTGATGTGAAAATGTTCAAGTCCCCAAAGATACATAGGCTGCGCATGCACCGGGACTTAGCTACAGGGACAGAGAGATGTGGAGTCATTTTAAAAACATAAAAAATTTGAATTTAATTTAATTTTTGTCTTTTTTTAAATATAAACACATTTTCTTTATTCTTGTGTTCTCCCTATACATACCACTCTTTTCATCCCCCTAATAACAGCTATTGGGGGGAGGAAAACGGGGTTAAATGAGGAGACAACAGGAATACTTACCCAAACGACATATGAAGATGGCGTTAGGTTAAGTATCGGCGCGTATTGTTAAAATCCGTACCAATAATTTATAAATTCAACAAACAGCCGGCCCACATTCCTTATAGGGGCCGGTGATTGTGGGAGCAATGCTAATGATCACCATGGTTCAGGTTATTACACTCTATGAAATTGTCCTTAGGTTATTGGTACCACCATGGGTGCCACGATAAACAGGATGATTTGCTGCTATGGAAATGTAGAGTTATCGTCACCATATACCTCCTCTGCTAGGACCGATAATCATAGCAGAAGAGGGGGGGGGCTCTCGTTGCTGCTGCAGATCTCTGTACAAAGCTGCTCTGAAGTATACCTTCACATGGTGCGGCTTCGGCTAATCCCTGTATGTTCTCCCTGCAACACATGCTGCTGCATATGCACTATGCTGCTCTGACAGCTTTAAAGATATACTTCAGATCTGTCAGAGCATCTTCGTACATATATATGAAGCAGCTTTGATGAATAGTGAGCCATTTAGCTTGCAGTCAAAAGACCAAATAATCGTAGCAGAGTGTTTGTGGTGCGTTCATGTTACATTTAAAAAATTTATCCTGACCATTAACAACAGCTAGTGTCCAGATTACTACCTTAAATATTGCGATTAGGTCTATGATCGAACGGCTGCAGACGTAGTAGTAACAGGGCTTCCCCTGCCCCTTCATTGAAATGGCTATCCTCACATAGATGGCGGGGATAGAGCCATCGAAAGTGAGGGGTCTCCCCCATCAACGCAAGTACTATCGTACGTAACTTTGTTACGTCTGCTAGTACTTACACAACGGAACATCTGGCGCACATTCACAAATGTTCCCAAACATGTGACTTATGCAAAAGACTTGCGTAAGTCCCGTTGGCTGTTACGCAGGACCTACCCCATGTTATGACAGGACATATTATGACAGGACCATTCCCAACAAGGTATGACAGCAGTGTGCAATTAGAGCCAAAAGGAATTCCCAGTGCTGATAGATGGGTATTTCCCCATCCCCAAACCTTATCATAATCCTCACCCTAACCCTCCCTTTAAAGCAGCATGACCTTAACCTCCCCTTATCCTATGCATCCCTTTTGCAGCAGACTAACCCTAAGCTTACTTTATAAGCTGTATATGAGTCCCAGCATGCATTGTCAATTATCAGCTCTGCCTGTGCATTCAATGCATGCTGGGACTTGTAGTTTAACAACACCTGGAGAGCCACATGTTAGCAAGACCTGCAACAGAGCATGGACATACTATCTTTTACAAAAAAAAGTCTGATTTTGTAAATCATAACTTTAATGAATATTTTGGGATTGTCAAACCTAAATAAAAAGGAAAGCACTCAGTACAAAAATTATGATGTGTTGCATACTGGTCCACCCATCTGCCTGTAAAGGTACCCCCCTCTTAGATACTGGGGGATGTGTGGGCAACCTGTGCTTTGTATTGAAATGACACATAAAATGCAGACATAATAGTAGGAAAGGAGGTCTTTTTATTTTTAAAATCGAACAAACTGTAAACCAATAAAGATGTTTATTTTATTGATGAAAAATTACTTATGACAAGACTTCTCACCAAAATTTACAATACAAAGATTTCAGTATGGTCTGATTACACCACGTTAAATATATTATTGTTACAAAATCTACTAATACGTATCAAAAACTTCAGCTATCTGTAGTGTGAAAAATACTGAAATGTCTAATAACAATCATGTAATATATTCCTATTTCTGTTCCCTGACATAAGCAGCAACATCATAATCACTCTTGACCCTGATTAAGTGTGAATAATGTAACGCTAAGCGTTGTGAGCCAATGTGCTGCTTTTAGAAACAGACAGCTCCCTTTTAGCTGTCTCTATTTCAAATGAAAGGGAGGGGTAGGGACATAGAAGAGGAAGTTTGGGGTTATGCTGCAGAAGATTAGGGTCAGGCTGTGGGGAGGGAGAGTCTTAGGGTTAGGCTATAGAGAAGGGACAGTTAGGGTCAGGCTGCAGGGAAAGGAGGGTTAGGGTCAGACTGCAGGGAAGGACGGGTTAGGGTTATAATTAAGGAAAAGGGTTGGGGTACTTTTTTCACTTTCCTATCGGAGCACCGTCTTTGGTGCTCCAGGGAAACGATTGCTATGCCTCATCGAGGCATAATCAATCAATATCCCTGCCAGTTAGGAACTGGAAGGGAGAGAAAGGCCCTATGAAAGTAGTGCTTTTCCAAGCATGGACCCACATCCATGCCAAATTATGGCGGCCCTGCCTCCGTGAAGCAAATGATTATGTTGTGTACAATAATTCACTGGAAGAGTTCTAAGTGCACAAAGCAACGTGGTGAAAAAACTAAGACAATTGCAATTCATAAAAAGTGACTTTTCCAAATACAATCTATAACAACCCTCAAAAAAGTATAAAAAATGTTCAGTCTGAAAAAAAGATATTAACAATGCGCTCACAGTTACTTGTGCTGTGCATTTATAACTCTGGAAATCCTATTGGCTGATGTCTCCTCCGTATATATAGTCTATCCTACGGTAAAGTGTTACCCACGATTGACTTGAGTTTAGGATGCTGTCTCTGATGTAAAAGTTCAGCTCTATGTCTCAGGGAATGATGAAGGAACATGCAGGGACTTGAAGTATACGTCTAAATAGCGGGACCTATGCCAATGCCAATATATGTGGTTTAATATAGAAATGGAGAAAAGAACTCGCAATGTGTAAAAATGTAATAGACTTTATTTATCTAAAGTGCATAAATTCAAAAAATAAATAAAAATAAATATACAATAAATAATAAATAAAAGAAACACCCCACAGGGGGGGGGGATCCCCGTACCAGATCAAGGTGGAAATAGTGATTGATGTTTTTGACCCGGGTGAAATCACATTTCCTCACACTATAGCTGTCTGGAGCTCAACCACCTCCTGTCTGTAGCAGCCTACTCTGATGCGTTTTGATCTAAAAGATCTTTCTCACGGTAGTCAGCCAATTAACCTACTACTATTTTGAGGGAGGAAACTGGAGCACCGGGGGGGAAACCACTCAGACATAGGGAGAATATACAAACGCCACACAGAGAAGGCCTATGCTGGGAATCGAACTCATGACCTCAGTGCTATTCACTGAGCCACTGTGCTGCCCAATTAGCAGTTCCCCCCAGGGCCCCACAGTCTCTAAGAACCCTTGAGCACTGTTGCCCATCATGTCCGACCCCAACAGTCAAAGCATCTTCGGACTGTGCCCGAAAATACTTTGACTGCACTGTCAAAGTAAAATACCTGACTGTTGACATTGTGCTAAAGCAGTGCAGCTGCACAATCCTGGCAGCACTGCACAACTGTACTGCTTTTGCAAGCTATCAGAGGCTCCACTTAGATCTCTGGCACCATGCTTTAGTCTGTGTCACTAGTCTGTGCATGGTGCCAGGATCTATGTGGAGGCTTCGACCTCTACAAAAACAATGCGTCCCCCTTATGTGTATCCATCCTTCTACCCCATCCAAATGTGTGGCCAGTCTTCTACACCCTCCATAGGTGTGTACAGTCTTCTACACCCTCCATATCTGTGTGTCCAGCCTTCTGCATACTCCATATGTGTGTCTAGCCTTCTGCACCCTCCACATGTGTTTCCAGCCTTCTGCACTCTCCATACAGTGCATCTGGAAAGTATTCACAGCGCTTCACTTTTTCCACATTTTGTTATGTTACAGCCTTATTTCAAAATAGAATACATTAATTTTTCCTTCAAAATTCTGCACACAATACCCCATAATGACAATGTGAAAAAAGTTTTTGAGAGATTTTTTGCTAATTTATTAAAAATCTAAAAACCAAGAACTCACATGCACATAAGTATTCACAGCCTTTGCTCAATACTTTGTTGATGCACCTTTGGCAGCAATTACAGCCTCACGTCTTTTTGAATACAATGCCACAAGCTTGCCTATCTTTGAGCAGTTTTGCCAATTTCTCTTTGCAGCACCTCTCAAGCTCCATCAGGTTGGATGGGAAGCGTCAGTGCACAGCCATTTTCAGATCTCTCCAGAGATGTTCAATCAGATTCAACTCTGGCTGGGCCACTCAAGGACATTCACAGAGTTATCCTGAAGCCACTTCTTTGATATCTTGGCTCTGTGCTTATGGTTGTTGTCCTGCTGANNTTGCCTGCTGAGAGATGAACCTTCGCCCAGTCGGAGGTCAAGAGCGCTCTGCAGCATATTATCATCAAGGATGTCTGTGTACATTGCTGCATTCATCTTTCCCTCTATCCTGACTAGTCTCCCAGTTCCTGCCACTGAAAAACATCCCCACAGAAAGATGCTGCCACCACCACCATGCTTTACTGTAGGGATAGTATTGGCCTGGGGATGACCGGTGCCTGGTTTCCTCCAAACATAACGTCTGGCATTCATGCCAAAGAGTTCAATCTTTGTCTCATCAGACCAGAGAATTTTGTTTCTCGTGGTCTGATAGTCTTTTAAGTGCACTTTGGCAAACTCCAGACGGGCTGTCATATGCTTTTTACTAAGGAGTGGTTTCTGTCTGGCCACTCTACCATACAGGCCTGATTGGTGGATTGCTGCAGAGATTGTTGTCCTTCTAGAAGGTTCTTCTCTCTCCACAGAGGAATGCTGTAGCTCGGACAGAGTGATCATCGGGTTCTTGATCACCTCCCTGACTAGGGTCCTTCTCCCCCAATCGCTCAGTTTAGATGGCTGGCCAGCTGTAGGAAGAGTCCTGGTTGTTCTTCCATTTATGGATGATGGAGGCCACTGTGCTCACTGGGACCTTCAAAGCAGCAGATATTTTTCTGTACCCTTCCCCAGATTTGTGCCTCGAGACAATCCTGTCTCTGAGGTCTACAGACAATTCCTTTGACTTCATGCTTGGTTTGTGCTCTGACATGCAAAGTATGTAAGTGGGGTATATGGAGGAGAAGGAACCATAGCCTTCCAGATATTACATGTGTTTTACATGTCAAAAAAGGGGGGTGATGATGGGGAACAGTGCTATGGTATAAATTCTTATAACATATTCAACCTAAAATATATAGCATAAAAAACATGTACAAATATCTAAATGTTGAGCAGCGTCACACAGGGAAAAAGAGTCTGTTTTCTATAGTTCTTAGTTCAGCAGACCGATACTCCTTGTATGATAAATGCACTCCAAAGGGTTTGAAGGAAATGGAAACAAAAAGCAGTAAAATGAAGGTTAATAAACTTTGATATTCTCCTCAAAAGTAACAAAAAATCCACCTTGTGCAGACTTTAAATACAGCCCAATTATAATGTCAAGAGGTCTGGTGAGAGAACCGCCCAAATATCATAAGGCAGGGGTGGCCAAGCTCAGGCCTCGTGAGCTACCAACGGTTCATGTTTTTCAGGTCTCCTCAGATAGTCAGAGGTGAGATAATCACTACCAACTGTAGATCTTTTTGAATTTATCAGTCAGTAATGAACACACCAACAAGGAGACCTGGAAGACATGGACCGTTGGTAGCTCACGAGGCCCGAGCTTGGCCATCCCTGCCCTAGGGTTTCTGTGTATGGCATTGATCTGGAGGAGGAGTACACAAGAGCAACATATAAATATGTTTTAATGCTTACCTCTATAGCGAGGGTTGTAATAGCCAGAGAATGGCTAGCTAATGACTCATTCCATAGTTGGGTAGGGTTAGTATATAACACCATGAACCACGAAAAATGTATGTACACCAAATGCAAGGCTCTATCTATATTCCATAAAATTTGGTCGCCATGGTACACCACCCCCTTTGTGAGTAGCCTTGAGAAGGTACGGAACCCTGCTGCAACTGAAGTCCAAACAGGAAGTTAAAGTTGAGGATTGATACCATTATTCACCATTCATACTTACATCCCTTATCTACTCTATGTGAATGCATGTGTAGGCCCTACTTTAATCTTGCTTAACACCCGTTTATTAGATATAACTCGTGTTAGTTGTCATTTGCATATATACACAGTGCAAGTATTGTTTGGACTCTCTTATACACTGATGTAATTCTGCATAATCCTTTTGTGTTGTAACTATGCATAGATACCCTTGGTTTTCTGTAAGTTGAGGGAGGGTGCTGGCGGGTTTGTTATTATCAGTGTTGTACGTTTGTCTGTACTTTTTGTTTTTCTGTATGTTTTTACAAAAGAAAAAAAAAAGCTTATGAAGCTCATAAGAAAGGTTGCAGATCTTAAGTCCTATTTCATGTGACAGGTATTGTGGCATGTAAGAAACTTACATAGTCCCCAGAGAGATCCTGCTCTGCCATTATGCAGGGAGTCTGGCAGAAGTTCTCCTATGCACATGCAAATTAGCAATGTGGAGTGCCAGCTGCAGCTTCCATGGTGGGTTCTCCCTCTCTCTCTCTCTTCGCAGCTAGGTTACAGCCAGGACACCAGCCAGTCAGTCATTCTTGGAGGCATGAAGGCTGCTGACCAATCAGTGTTCAGCATCCTCTTTTTAAGAAACAGTAGCACTACTCCACTCTGCCCATTAGGCATCCCAGATGCTCATCTGCTATTTCTTGTCCCTTTTGCGATTATTGAGTGTGTCCTGTAAACCTCTCCATGGCTCCCTGCCATGTCCAGTGTTCCCAGCCCTCTCCATTGTTCCCAGCCCTCTCCAGTGTTCCCAGCCCTCTCCAGTGTTCCCAGCCCTCTCCAGTGTTCCCAGCCCTCTCCAGTGTTCCCAGCCCTCTCCAGTGTTCCCAGCCCTCTCCAGTGTTCCCAGCCCTCTCCAGTGTTCCCAGCCCTCTCCAGTGTTCCCAGCCCTCTCCAGTGTTCCCAGCCCTCTCCAGTGTTCCCAGCCCTCTCCAGTGTTCCCAGCCCTCTCCAGTGTTCCCAGCCCTTTCCAGTGTTCCCAGCCCCCTCCAGTGTTCCCAGCCCTCTACAGTGCCTTTGTCAGTATTCCCTTCCATTCCATTGTTACCTTGCTTTCCCAATTTGTTTCTGTTCCCTTCTAGGGTGTGTGGCTGTGGTGAGCAAGTCCCCTTGTTGTTTGTCCTGTCTAGGCATTCTCCATCATGTCTTATTTCCAGTAAGATTTCAATCTGGCACTATGGGATTCCTCTCCATGTATTTCCCACTCCCAGGAGTTCTAGCTCTTGCCTTCTAGTTTACTTGGGGCTCTGGCTTCTCTGCTATCTCCGCGAGTTGACTTCAGGGGCTAGGCCCCTCTAGGCGTCTGCAGCACATCAGGGGCTCCAGTGAAAAACAAATTCCGGCCTCACCCCTAAAAGATGTCATGTCCTCAACCAATAGTTTTACTACTAATTTGCATAGCACCAACCTATTATTAAGCTGCTCTTGCAAGTCAAGTGTATGCTCTTTAAAACTTTATAACTAGGAATGTGACAACATTGGATAAGTTGATATATGAAATTCATCGATGGCGAAAATTACATCCATTAAAGGATAAATAACATCAAATAAACTTCTCCAAATTTTGGAACATTTGGAGTACCGGGTGACTGAAAAAATGTGTGGTGATCACCTAAAAGACAAATTATTGTGACATATGTGTGGATGATAGGTTGGATAGTGGTATAAAATACATGTGTGACATTTTTCATGTGAAAAAACATAGTCCAAGAATGAGTATATCTATCTACAAGAAACCTCATCATATATGTGAATAAGTGAAAGAGATAGTGTACAAAGTAAGTGGGGGAATTCTCTAAGCAAATGGACCATGATAATAGATGGTGTCATAATATGAATAAAAATAAAAAATCCCAAAGAATAAGTCAGATATACAGTTTAACAATTTAAAAAAAAAATTAAAATAAATAGATGAAAGACATACAACATAATGATTTCAAAAAAATTAATTTATGGAAAGATGGTATTAAAATATGATAAAATAATACAGATACTAGACATAGCACCTCTAAACGGTGTCAAAATATGAATAAAAAAATAAAAAATCAAAGAATGAGATCATATACAGTTTAACAATCAAATTTAAAAATTAAAATAAATAGATGAAAGACATACAACATAATGATTTCAAAAAAATTAATTTATGGAAAGATGGTATTAAAATATGATAAAATAATACAGATACTAGACATAGAGAATCACCTCTAAAAGCATATTGAATCATAACGCGATACGAACCTAACTGCAAAGCAAGCGAACTATCTGGTTAACCTGCTCATAAAAAGGAAAACTGTCTAGTTATATATACCTTGATAGTATAATTTCTAGTAAGGGGGATTCCTGTATAAGCAATGTTGACATGTGTAGAGGGATATTAAATCTCCACAGAAAATAAAACCAGGATATACCTTCCAAAACAAATCCCACTAGCAGCAAATGGAGCATCAAATCAAACCATGGGAATTACCACAACTCAATGCAGGAGTTCAAATTGAGGGGATTCTCACAACTAAGTGTAGGAGTTCAATAAGTTCTTACCTGGGGAGGATATATCAGTTATGGATCCAGCTGACATCTAGTTACAGTACCTGGTCTTCCCATGTGGTCCCCCATTACGGTACTGGCCAGGCCTTGAAAGAGCATCCGCATTGAAGTGCTGTTTCCCCGGACGATGCCGCACATCAAACTTAAATGACTGTAAGGCCAAAAACCAACGGGTCACACGAGCATTCACCTCTTTGTTCGTGTGCATCCACTTCAAGGGAGCATGGTCTGTAACCAACACGAACTCCCGTCCCAACAAATAATATTTTAAGGACTCCACTGCCCATTTAATTGCCAAGCACTCCTGTTCTACAGTGGAATACTTGTGCTCTCTGGGAAATAATTTACGGCTAAGGTATAGGACCGGCTTTTCCTCACCATCTACCTCCTGTGAAAGGACTGCCCCTAATCCTGTCCCAGAGGCATCTGTCTTCAACACAAACGGTCTTGTAAAATCAGGAGCTTGCAAGACAGGCTCTGTACATAAAGCTTTTCAAGGGGTTTTGCCAAGCGTTTTCCACTAGTCTGGACCACGTTATTTTGTCAGGACACTTTTTCTTAAGACTATCGGTTAGTGGAGCCGCTCTAGTGGCAAAATCACATATGAGCCTGTGATAATACCCCACTAGACAGAGAAACGTCCTAAGGCTGAGGTTTAACCTGTCCCCTGCCCACAATGTACCCTAAATATTTGGCTTCTATCATAGCAATGGCACATTTCTATATCAATAGCACATTTCTCAGGGCTCTCTGCGGTGTATCAATGGCACAATAATGTTCGATTGTGCATGCCTACACACTTGCTTGGTATTGTTCAAATCACTTATTTATCGTGGTGAAAAAAGTGCAGTGTGTACCCAGCTTAAGAAAGCTGAACTCTTTCAGATTCCAAACATACAATTTTTCTAAGAGTAGTTTAGTGCCATTAAATACAAGGGCCTAGAATCCTTATATACAAAAGCCTAGTGCCCTTAAACACAGATGTTTAGTTGTCTTAAATGAAAGAGCCTTGTGCTGGTATGGCCTGCATGGACAATGGAATCAGTGGCCGGAAGGCAAGGGAGGGGGAGGGTCAGAAAAATCTCAACAAAGGTGGCAATGGAGGTTTATGAAGGCCCGATGGGGCCTAGCAGTAACGACAGTGGGTTGCTAGAACCTCCACTGTTGCATGTGGTTATTGCTCAGGAATATGTACAAGGCGGTACTTACATGTCGCCATGCTAATCGTGGCAACATGTGAGCTCTCACCTTCTCTGCATTTGGCCTTCACTGTTCTGTTCCATTGGCACTGTGATAATCATTCCATGCAGGCCTTTTGCACCATGTATGGTGTGCACATGCCTGTTACTAGCAGCAGCTACTAATAGTGGGTGTGCTCTTCCCCCTTCTGCCTTTTATGACCTTTTGGCTGTCGAGTTACTAACAGGTCACACAGCCAATCAGAGCCATAGGCGGGGATCCGCTGGCCATCAACCCCTCTATAGTCCTAGCAGTGCAATTCATCCACTGCTGGTTATAGCATAAGGTCTTCTGTGTTTCCTGCTTTTGCTGTTAGTAATTTTCTCTGCAATTTCTGAGTGCCCTATTCCATTTCCTTGCCTTGCTTCTCCAATTATCCTGCTTCCTTGATCCTTACCTCTGTTGCTGCTCTACATATAGTATCTACTTGTGTAATCTCTCACTCTCTATCTCCCTCTCCCAGTGTGATTTCATTAAGATTGATTTGGCCTAAATCGCCTCAAATCGCATGATTTGAGCTTAAAAAATCGCCAATTGGGATTCATTAAGCTCCAAATCCTGTGATTTGTTTAAAAAAAAATCGCCATGGCAAACATCGCTGAACAGAAATCATCCAGATGTTTGCCATAAAAATCGCCATGGCAAACATCGCTGAACAGAAATCATCCAGATGTTTGCCATGTAAAAGATAGAAAAAAAAAAGCCCTCTCCGTATTCACTAAAGGCGATTTGAACAAATCGCCTTCAGTATGATTTGAAATCACCAAAAATAAAATCGCAGCCAAAGAGGTGCGATTTTATTGTGATTTCACATCGGGACTGACAAAAACACATGTCCGTATAACAGATGTGTGTTTTTGTCTGCGTAAAACCTAAGTGCTGCATGGCTGAAAGCCTTAGCCATGCTGTACTGATTGAACTACAAGGATCAGCAAAGCTGACCCTTGTAGTTCTATCAGCACAACATGGTTAGACTTCTAACCATGCAGCGCTGCGTGTAGTGTGGGGAAAAAAAAAACACAAAGAACAAAACATACATTAACCCCTAAAATAATTAAATAAAGTATGCATGTAAAAAAACTTTTTTCCCCTAACTAACAATGTTCCCTAAATGTGTGCACCTAAAAGTGTAATGTGTGCAGTGTATCGTGTGTAATAAAATTAATAAAAGGTTTGTGCACTCACCGTTTGATGTCAGCATCTTGGGAAGCCTTCTTTTTTTCATTGTAGGATGTCTTTTTCTGTGTTCATCTTCATTGGAGGATCTGGTCCGGTTCTGTGTATCTTCTGCTGTTGACACAACGCTGAAAACTTTCTATTCTGCATCCGTGCTGCTCCTAATGATGAATAGGTCACTAGGGGGCAGTGACTTTATAGAAGAAATGACGTCAGCCCCCACTGTAACTGACGTCATCTCTTATATTTCCTTGTAGTTCGATCAGTACAGCATGGCTAAGGCTTTCAGCCATGCAGCACTTAGGTTTTTTTCAATCTCACGTGATTTGCAGCGATTTGTTAGGGCTAATCGTGGTGGTTTTCTATTGAAAATAAGCACAATTTAGCCCTTTAAAAATTGCACACCATCGCCTGAGATTGAAATAATCGTGCCAAAATTGCGTTAATAAATTTGAAACATTTAAAAAAAAAAATGGGCTGCGATGTAAAATGAATGAGGCAACAAGAGTGAATGTCCTTGTCTCTTTTTAGTGTTGTTTCTCTTCAAGGCTTTCTTTATCTATCCAGTGTTATCACACCTTCACTGTGGGTTTCCACCATATGCCTACCCTGCTTTCAGGGTTGATCACTCTCACCCTTGTACTATCTTTGGGTGTTGATGTGTTAGAGTTAAATAGAAGCAGCAGCCAGGGGCTGCTACCTGCTAGGTTCTGCAGCCCAGTCTATCCCTACCATCAGTGAAGACCAGACTCCTAGTTAGACTTTGTGCCCTGGTCCGCTGCAACTGTACCACTTACCTCTTTGCACAGGTGCTAAGGGCAGGTGTGAGCTGTTTTAACTTTCAACACTGCCTCCCTTGCCATCTTGTACATTTTGTTGGCACCAGGTCCTCTCTGCTGCTGTTTATTCAGTACCACTTGTTGTCTTCCATCTTGATTGTGTAGCTGCATTGACTAATCTTTTATCTTTTTAGACTGCTGTCTTTGTTTCACCAAATGTGGAGACTCTTTTTTTTCAATTGCATCTGGCAACTCACAAACTAGCAACATGGTGAGATTAAATTGGTCACCGTGGAGAAAAAATTCAAGTCCCATGTATTCTCACTAAAGGACAGGACATGCAATTTAAAATGGGCTGGGAGATCAGTATAAAATACTCACTTCTATCATTGAAATATATTACATATCAGAAGTTACTGTATATTTTTAAGATTCTATTCAGTAACCACATCAAATAATGGGAATAATATATAAAGCAGATTTCAAAATAATGATCCAGATATTTCCATTTCAAAATATTAGTCATCAGGGACCTGATCCAGACCTATGCTCGTGTGTGTAGCGTATTAACGCTGAGCATACCTACAATGCACGGCAATAGGCAATCCCCTTGCTCGTACTTAATTTTGCTTTTATATGCTCAGCAAGCCCTACCCTAACTTTTCTGTTCATAACCGCGGGCACCGTATGGTCATGACGACGCTTAGCACACCCATACTGTATGATTTAAATGCCTTACCCTGCCCTTGGTGCGTATTTACGGATTTCATAAGGCAGACACGCCCCCTCGATCGTTATTACGAAGCTAAAACGCTCACGGCTCATACATTCAGAATTTGTCCCGTACATGCGCAGTAAGTGCAAACAGCCATTTTTACGCCTTTGATCGCCGTAAAAACGCAAACAGACATAGGTCTGGATCAGGCCCCAGATGTATGAAGCAGCAGGTATAGCAACTCACAGAAATAAAACAGATAGATTAGATAATATTAGATGTGGCTTTTAAAAATATAATATTAAACTATGTATGTGACTATTACATGTTTCTCTATGGTACCCCAAGTTTCATCATCTCCTGGTAGCCAGGTCTCCACAGGTACCATGCCATGCTGATACCTGTAGTTCCCTCAAGACAAATGATTTCTTTCTTTACCCTATTGCTCAAGAACACATTTAATGAGCAAGCAAAATTACCACATTTGTATCACTTTTCATTTGTATCACTTTTATCAATTTAACAACATTCAGAGGATGGATTTTTAGATGCATCTATATCTGACAAACATAATGACTGGCAAAATAGTTTACAGCATCTAAGGGGTTTGTTACACGTTTTGTTTACAGTACATAAGGGATTTCTTAAACATTAAGATTTTGGCTAACATATTAACCATGGTTGCCTACTTTTGAAAAGTCATTTCAGGGAGAAAAGTAAAGAGCATAGGGGTGCGGTCCCTGTGTCGCCGGGGGCGGTCCCTACACCACCGGGGGCGGTCCCTACACTGCTGGGGAGGGGCGGTCCCTGCGTTGCCAGGGTTTGTGCATGGGTGTCCAGCAAAGTATCAGCTCCCCTCAGTATCTTCCATCATGTGCCTCCAGCCCCCCCTCAGTATCTTCCATCATGTGCCTCCAACCCCCCCTCAGTATTCTCCATCATGTGCCTGCAGCTCCCCTCAGTATTCTCCACCATGTTTCTCCATATTGCCATAGCAACACATACACAGTGCCTGGATGCAGCGGTCCGGGCACTGTGTATGTGACAATACAGTGTCTGGGAATAATACTATTCCTGGACATTGTATTGCCTCCGGGAGAAAAGGGTCCTCTCCCGGGAGTCCGGGAGATCTCCCGGACGTTCCGGGAGAGTCGACAACTATGATATTAACGTGTAACGGTCATATAGGGCTAGATTTGCTAAGCTACGGGTTTGGAAAAGTGAAGCTGTTGCCCGTAGCAAACAATCGGATTCTAGCTGACATTCTCTAGTATGTAAATGGAATGTAAGAGCTAGAATCTGATTGGTTGCTATGGGCAACATCTCCACTTTTCCATACCCGCAGCTTAGTAAATCTGGCCCAAAGTGTGTAAAATACCCCAAAGGGGCTTGCAACCTAGGATCTCCCAAACTTAAGAATTAGCAATAGAACATTTTAAAACTGAATCAGGAAACATTCTTACAAAATGTTGCAGTAATTTAACGTCTAACTGTGGGACTGGTGTTCGCCAGAATCCTGATGGTTAGGGAGACTTTGCTGCAGACACACAGCAGGTTGCAATGCCAGATGATAGCTCCTGAGACAGCAGTACTGGACGTACTGGGAACAGCTGTTACTGAAATACAGGAGCTGGAGCATAATTTCTGTAATACTGTGACTGATGAGACCTGGAATGTAGCAGGATAACCGCAATGCATTGAGCAGGATTACCAGAATGCATTGAGCAGGATTTATTGGTCTGTTATAGCTATTAGGAAGATTGTTGTGAGCAAGGTAATCAGAATGCATTGAGCTGGATTAACTGGAATACTGTAGCTGAAAAAGCACAAGGAATTCACAAGGAATTATAACTTCAGCAATCAACTAAAGTTGTAGCATGAATTATTCACAAGGGATTAGCAAGGGAATTCAGTGGGAGTTAGGCACAAGGGGGTCAATCCAGAAGTGAACGAATGCCAGCTCATGTAGCATATGTTGATATATGATTTTGCACTGTGCATGCTCATAAATGATGCGCACACAATTGCGCCTGATTTAGACCTGAATGCAACTTGACTTGCACCTACTTATGTTCAGAAAGATGTGTTGTGGGAAGACGCGTAGCGTATTTACGCTAGCTTAAGTTCTATGCACTCCCCTAGGCACTCCCCTCAGTCGTACATACTTTGGCCTTTTTACACTGCCCAAGTCCTACCTTAATTTTTCCTAGCATAAGTACTGACGTACATAATGGATTTACATACGTGACGGCCAAACCCAGCCCATACTGTCCAATTTAAATGCCTCTAAAGCGTAATTAAAGGTGTCGTATTGATGCCCCCGTCCCTTCGTTTTACGCTGATGGTACATACATTAGGAGTTACGTGGCCAGGGCCGCCATCAGGAGGGGCAGCTGGGACTACTGTCCCGGACCCGAACCTGATGGGCGCCCGCTGATACTTACCTAGCTCTGTAGCAGCAGGTATCGGCGGTATACTACCGCTGATACTTGCTATACAGAGCTATTTAGTAGCCAGCCAATGTGCAGGGAAGTTCTTCCCTGCGCACCGGCTCACTGCTAAAGCATGTCTGCCGGGTCCCACCCCTATGTGACGTCATCAATGACGTCACATAAGGGGTGGGGCCCCTGGCTGGGTCCGGGCCCCTCATTTGATGACGGCGGCCCTGTTCATGGCATAACATCTGCCGCGAGCATGCATAGTAAATACAAATAGCCGTTCTGACACCGTTCTGACGTCATCGGCTAGCGTAAATACACTAACGTACTTAGCTCAGGATCTAGCTTAGGATCTGGCCCACTGTATATAGTCAAAAAACAGTAAGGGCCAGATTTACTAAACTGCAGAAAAGTTGAAGTGGAGATGTTGCACAAAGCAACCAATCAGATTCTTGCTGACATTCTCTAGTATGTAATAGGAAAGTGAGAGCTAGAATCTCATTGATTGTTATGGGCAACATCTCCACTTTTCCTTTTCCACAGCTTAGTAAATCTGGCCCTTAGGGTGTAACTCAGAAATCCAGAACCAAACACACAAAAAAATGAACACTGTTAACATCAAAACATTTGAACCAGCCACAGGAAACTCCATGACCTACGGTTTTTCAGACACTTGTCCTAAAATGTCATCATTTAAATGCAATACAAAAGTTATAAATTAACTGCTGGAGCACTTGCACTATTCATAATTCCATTTACTGCATACAATACAGTGTAGTACCCTGTACTTGTACAACAAATATGGTAAAGTAGCTGCATTAAGCTTGGCTGCTTTGCGCCCCTACGCTGCCTGCCGGATTTACATAGGTATCCAGAGGGACTGTTGCGTGTTCTTTTAGATCAAACAAAGATTGCTCAGGATTTATGTGCACATGTATGGCATTTTCTTTGAACACCACGGTATAGAGATACACAATACTTAGCCAGTCAGCCGACATTCACTAAGGCAATATACGGGAGATGAGACAGCCCACAACTAACTAAAGTCAGGAACCTGTCCCTAATCATACACTAGCGGCCTCACGGCCTGCACTTCCCCCGTTCCGGGTCTGTATCTGACCCTATACTCACTAATACCAGTGGGCTGTATGGGATGAATCAAAGTCGCGAAATCCCGGTGCACACAGGAGACCGCAGGAGGCTTTTGACGCGCGTTTCGTAACAGTCTTTTTCAAAAGAAAGCAAATGCATACAGGTGAGTCTCTGTGAGTGGATTATAACTGCGGGCTATCCAATAGAGTTGCAGCCGCATAATTAGACCCACCTGTAGAATGAAGAAAAACAACAAGCAGGCATTTCTAAAACGAATATATCATTATAACAAAAAGTAGCAAAGATAGGAAGCGCCAAATAGTTCATCATAGTGTAGTAAATAAAAAAATACATTAATTAATTAATTAAATAGAATAGTTCCTAAATTCAATAAAGCGCGCGTGCTGAATAGTTCACACTGTAGTGAATAAAAGGTGCAGATTCAAGGCGTACCAGATAGCCTTATTAAAAAGGCATATAGAGGGTTTCTTTATGGTGAAGACCTTTTGCTGGCACATCCAGGGTGGAGATAGCAGGAAATGGCCGATGGCCTTAATAATAGGGCAGACCAGGGGATCCTTTATGAACTTCCTTCTAGGAACACATCCAGGATACGGATGTACAGGTGGTAGCTTAGATGGTTAAGACCATAGGGAGAGAGAAAAGCAAGAATATGGTGCAGTACGTTCACAATAAAAAGTATTTATTCCATAGTAAAATCTCCGTACATCAAAGATAAATAAAACACGTTTATCTGTTTAAAACCAACAACACTGCTCGTGAATAGGTCACTCCAACGCGTTTCGTCCGGGATCAGCCCTTGGACTTCTTCAGGGAGCATAAAACAATCAGCCACAGCATACTGCAGCATTTAAATAACCGAAAGAACCGCGCATTGCGATATCGCACATGCGCAGAACAAGGAAAACTTGCGGCCGCCATCTTAATGAAGGGTATGCCAGTCTTATGGCTGTATACAGAACTCGCGCCTGCGCACTAGCGGCGTGAGTAGCGCAATGGCTGTTAGAGGTATAACAGTTAAGCCTCGCGCATGTGCAGTGAGGTCAAGAATGATACTGCAGCCATTATGGGGATTGGCACTATGTGGTAAGGCAAAAGGGAGCGATATTTTTAGATGCTGTTTCACGGTGCATATCAGGATATGGCTCTCTATGCATATTAGCTTAGATAAGGATACAATAGTAGCAGGGCAAACAAGGCTAAACCTGCACTAAGTTCTAGGCAGATGGGTGCCATTTTTATTCTAGGCAGACAGGCGCCATTTTTGTTACTGGTATTTACCAGGATCTGTTACAATTATAGACATAGTATAGTCTATGACAATGTTTTCATACAAATCAAATAAATAGAATTCAGGGTAGGGATAGGTACTCTAACACCATATTCCCAACCTGAGAAAATATACTTGACAAAAAACATAGCACACATTTAGAATAAAATAAAAGACAGCCAGTTAGCAAAATCAAAGCTATAAGGTAAGAAATATGGATAAAAAACTTAGAAGATGTAGAATCTAAAGAATATATATAAAAATAACTAGGTATAAAGTGCACATGGGCATAATTAAGAAAACAGTGCATTTATTAAAATACATTAAAATATATGGGGCACAGACCATGGGGATCCTATATAAAAAACATTTATAAGATGTATTCTAAAAAATGAAACTAAAAAAGTAAAAAAATACTACTACCATTGGGTATTAAAAAGATCATAAAAAGGGGGCAATTTCATAGTTCTCATTTAATCCCAAAGGTGCCAGAGTGTTCAGTTCGTATATCCACTTCATTTCCCTTTGTGAGAGTTTTTTTGGGAGATCACCACCTCTATCTCCAAGAGACACATGTTCAATAATTTAAAGGTAAGTTCTGAAGGGTCAGCATTATGGACATTACAGAAGTGTTCGGAAACTGAGTGACTTAGGATCTTTTTCTTAATATTACGAACATGTTCCTGAATCCTAAGGCATACATGCCTTTTAGTTTTGCCCACGTATTTTTTACCACAGGGACATTCTAGCAGGTAAATGACTGACGTCGAGGAACAGTTCATTTCGCAGCATTTCGGTTATTTAAATGCTGCAGTATGCTGTGGCTGATTGTTTTATGCTCCCTGAAGAAGTCCAAGGGCTGATCCCGGACGAAACGCGTTGGAGTGACCTATTCACGAGCAGTGTTGTTGGTTTTAAACAGATAAACGTGTTTTATTTATCTTTGATGTACGGAGATTTTACTATGGAATAAATACTTTTTATTGTGAACGTACTGCACCATATTCTTGCTTTTCTCTCTCCCTATGGTCTCTACCATCTAAGCTACCACCTGCACATCCGTATCCTGGATGTGTTCCTAGAAGGAAGTTCATAAAGGAACCCCTGGTTTGCCCTATTATTAAGGCCATCAGCCATTTCCTGCTATCTTCACCCTGGATGTGCCAGCAAAAGGTCTTCACCGTAAAGAAACCCTCTATATGCCTTTGTAATAAGGCTATCTGGTACGCCTTGAATCTGCACCTTTTATTCACTACAGTGTGAACTATTCAGCACGTGCACTTTATTGAACTTAGGACTTATTTAATCTAATTTAATATTTATTTATTTATTACACTTTTGATGAATTATTAGGTGCTTCCTATCTTTGCTATTTTTTGTTATTTAAATTTGTCTGTTACACACGGACTGTTTGAAGGAAAGCTACCCCCGTGCAATCGGGTTTTAGTCACTTATTGTTGTACATTTTGGTATTTAGGGTTGAGCGCCACTATCTGATTTGTTTCTTTTATATATATATATGTTATGTAGTTGCTTTGTGTAGTTTGCGACGCAATTACATTCATATCTGGATTAGCCCCATTATCATCCAGTACCTTTCCTCTGAAAGAGAAGACAAGAGTTTACTGTGTGTTATAATGGCAAAACGCTTGTGATACTAAAGAAAAAGGGAGTTTGAGAATGACATTAAATAAATTTAATGATGTATTTCATGATCATTACTTGTGGGCATGTGGAATAGAGCTCTTCTCTTGTAGGTATTTTTAGAAAAGTTGTTGATGTCAGTGAGTACAGGCTATTTTGTGTAACGATTTCACGATATTTTATATTTAGAAGAATTGATGTCCATGCTAATGGAAACTTATAGTGATATATAGAAAAGTAGAGAATTAAATAGGGTTATGAAACAGCAACAGCCAAGATTGGAATGACATCATGTTTGCTAACTAGAATCATTAAGGTTGTTGAAAGAGCTCCCAGGTAAGCAATGATTAGACGTAAAAGAACAGTGTTGGCCAATAAGAAGTTCTAGGGCCAAATTCAGCCCTCACCTTCTTCCTTTATTCATGTTGTATTAGCTTATTAATTACAGCTTGTAACACTTATTTAAGATATGGCATTACATATTCCTTTTCTTTTTACTTAATTTTTTGTATTCTTGGTAATGAAGATGTAATGTGCAGCCCATTGGATATTTAGGACGGGATTCACACCTAAGAAGCAGACACTTCTTAGGTGCGGATCTCTAGTAAATGACCCACTATACATGTGTAGTAGGTCATTTACGCAATCTACATAGCAGTTAGGTGCATAGATTGCATCCGTGTGGTCTTTAAAGACTGCATGGAGTATTTTAATTAGAAAGAGGCTGCATTGTGCCGCCTTGGGGTGTGCTTAGGGGAGGGATGTAGGTTAGCTGGGGAGGGCAGGGGGTAGGCAATGTCCGTGCGGATAGATAAGGTAGCCCTATGGCACACGGGGGGCGGGATAAGGGCAGGACGGGTGAGTTAGGGGCCAGATTTACTAAGCTGCGGTAAAGGAAAAGTGAAGATGTTGCCCATAGCAACCAATCAGATTCTAGCTCTCACTCTTTTATTACATACTAGAAAATGTCAACTAGAATCTGATTGGTTGCTATTGGCTCCATTTTTCCTTTCCTGCAGCTTAGTAAATGTATTTTTCCTTTTTTTCCAATTCTTTTTATTTGCAGGTGAGGGGCACCGCCATGGGGACAGCGTGCGCTCCTACCTATGCCAACCTCTATTTGGGGTGGTGGGAACGCATGGTCGTCTTTACCGAAGCCCATGAGGACTATACCATCAATGTCCTCATGTGGCTTCGGTATATTGACAACATTTTTATCCTGTGGCAAGGTGACCCCTCCCTGCTTTATTCTTTTATTGCCATTCTGAATGAAAATCCTCATAATTTACGTTTAACTTTGGAGGTGTCACCTACTAACATCAACTTTTTGGACGTGTCAATTAAAATTGACCAGTCGGGTAGAATCTACACAGATCTCTTCCGTAAGGATACGGCAACAAACAACATTTTGCACAGTACAAGTTTCCATCCTAGTAATACAATCAGAGCCATTCCCAAAGGGGAATATCTCAGACTTAGGAGGAATTGCTCCACTGTTCCTATTTTTAAAGAACAGGCCAAGGAACTTCAGGCTGTTGGCCAGGGGGTACAGTGGAGGTACTTTGCGTCTGTCCTATCAGGAAGCTTTAACAAAAAACAGGGATCAACTTATTCTTCCCAAATATAGGAAAAAACTAAATGATAATAAGGTGAGGTTCATTGGGAACTTTAATTGTGAAGCCGATAACATCAAAAAAATCCTAAATAAACATCTCCACGTTCTGAAGGTGGATCAGGATCTCAGCAAAATTCTGTCTGAGAAAGTGGATGTTACGTGGTGTAAGGCACCGAGTCTTAGGGATAATCTAGTGTCCAGTTTCTATCAAAATAAATCTTTCAGACCGGTTTCGGCATTAGGATCACATCCGTGTGGTAAATGTCGGGCTTGTAGTTATATGACAAGAACCTTGGAAATCACCACAAGATATGGAGAGACACATAAAATCTCTCCATGTATGACTTGTGATACGACCCAAGTCATCTACTGTCTTACGTGTCCTTGCCAACGTAAATACGTTGGCAAGACAAGTAGAAAATTTAAAATCAGACTTCTTGAGCACGTGGGTTCAATTAGGAATAGTCATTCCGATGTATTAAAACTGAAACAACTTTCCCCAGTAGCTCGTCACTTCCTGAAATGTCACAATGCTGACCCTAAAGGTCTATCAGCATATATTATTGAAAGGGTGGTTTTAGATCTACGTGGAGGCAACTTGGATGAGAGATTGCTCCAGCGTGAGACAAGGTGGATCTTTCTCTTGGACTCACTCCACCCTAAAGGGTTAAATGAATATATGTCATTTGTTCCATATCTATGATACCCTATGATCTGGCAATGTAGTATGGAATGGAGAACAATATCAACCCCTACATATAAAGGATATTCCCCATGGTTTTTATCTTTATTTTGGGTGAATCTGGTTGTCACTAGTGCTCAAATATGGGGTCCTGTTCTTGGAACTTGTCATATAAGATGAGTATTATATGATGAGTATGATACTTGATACTATAAGACATATTAATTTTTATTTGTGGTATTGATGGATTGGCATTAACCCTTATATTTATCTTGAGGTACACTTATCAACATTATAACTTATATGTCATCTCACTAAAGGCTTCTTTTGTGTTTTTTGGTTTGAGGTGAATATATATAAGTATTCTTTCTTCTATTTTTACCAGATGAATATAATTGGTGACTCAAGAATATATATATATTATGGTCGCTATCAGGGTTTATGTAAATAATATCACTTTGTGATTAATAAACCCTGTATTCCCTATATAGTATGTCATAATATCCTCCTTGTGGTCTATGTGACTTACCGCTAACCCAATATATGAAATTATCATATATCATGACTTATATCAACGTGATTGTTATTTTGGAGGATTATTTTTAGAATTCCCTGGTGAGAGTAATTGGGGATGTTTCCCCTTTAAAAACCCTTATAATCCGTTAACTGCATATTGTATTATGGCATGTATTAATATACTTGGGATTATATTTACTTTGATATGAATAGATTACAGCTGTTTAACATTTGTGATTTTGTTTAATATAATGATATATTAGTTTTAAAAATACCTGCTTGTTGTTTTTCTTCATTCTACAGGTGGGTCTAATTATGCGGCAGCAACTCTATTGGATAGCCCGCAGTTATAATCCACTCACACAGACTCACCTGTATGCATTTGCTTTCTTTTGAAAAAGACTGTAACGAAACGCGCGTCAAGAGCCTCCTGCATCCTGCGGCCTCCTGTGTGCACCGGGATTCCGCAACTTTGATTCATCCCATACAGCCCACTGGTATTAGTGAGTATAGGGTCAGATACGAACCCGGAACGGGGGAAGTGCGGGCCGTGAGGCCGCTAGTGTATGATTAGGGACAGGTTCCTGACTTTAGTTAGTTGTGGGCTGTCTCATCTCCCGTATATTGCCTCAGTGAATGTCGGCTGACTGGCTAAGTATTGTGTATCTCTATACCATGGTGTTGTACATCCTGATTCATTTGTTATATACTCATGCCATTACTGCTTAACACTGTGGATGGATCTTGTGATTACTTAATATTCGTTATGCATCTATATTAACATATTTTATATGTAGCCAATAAAAGTTACTTTTTAATACTAGCAGGTGTGGTGTGCATTCAATTGGTTTTTCTTAGGACTGCATATATGCTAGTTCTTGTTTTCTTTTAGTGCTATTGTCATTCAACCTAGAATTGCACCCACTATAATTTTTATACATTTAAACGTGTGCATTATCTGGACTTTTTGTCGTGCTTTATAAAATCAATATACACAGGTATATACCCTAACAATTGCATAGATGCATGTTAAAATCTTTAAGGATACTAATTTTAATGTCTTTTAAAGTCTTTTTACTAGGATTATTCCATAACATTATTACTTTGTCTTTTATGTACGCAATACATGCTTGTGTTGCTTCAATACATTGACAATGTGTTAATTATTTGAGTCAGTGATGAGAGTGATCTGTGTGACTAAAGATTAATACCCTTGGACCGGATTCAGGCCCCCGTATGCTTTTCTTACATGCGGGGTCTGCAATCACGCACGGAAAAGGAGAGTGAACTTCCCTGTCACTTCCCTCTCTTGTGCAGAGTTTTTGTGACTTACACAGCCATAAGACAGCCTTAAGTCACATGTGCGAATCAGCGGTCCATACAATTGCTGATCCGCGCGTAAGCCCTTAATCTCACCCCAACTGTAAAATTTAAATTTACCTCTGCCCACCTTATAGAGTCTAGGTGGGTAGAGGGGATGCATCACCCTGTCTGACAGATCTCCATCTTAATTGCAACACTATAGTAACAAACAGTTTGTTATTCAAAGAGATCCTTCAAACCAAAGCAAATATGTGTTGAATACCATAAGGAGAATATCTGTGAATAAGGTAATACTGCACCAGCCTTAATGATTAAAAAAACAAAAAAACAAAAAAAAGCCACAAATTACAGTCCAGGTTGCTCCTAAGAGAATATAGCTAAAGGGAACTCTAAAGTCTAGCTAAACATGAACAAATATCTATTATGTTGAAAAACAATTCAGATCTTTCTGATATTAAAATGAGTTCAGTATACAGTTCTCTTTGGATTAGTGACTTCAGTATTTACCTAAAGTTATGAGAATACTGGTACTAATGGTGTGGAATTAAGCTGATAATATTGTGGAGTCTCTTTTATGTACCAATTTCAAACAAATACCGGAGCTCATTAAATCAATTTGCAGAATTAAAATGTTTAATTTTTTTTTTTATTTTTTTTTAGGGGAGTTGAGCCAAATTATACAATATTGTAGTGCACGCAGATTGGATACTCAGATGTGTGTGTGCACCATATATTAACATCTACCTATCTTTGTATCTTATAAATTGCATTTTTATCTTGTTACTGGTATGTTTATTTTATGATGTAATAAATTGTTACAACTAGAATCACCAGGAAAATCAGTTTTTTTGTTTATACAAATTTTCTGTAGTGCTTGCCACTCTCTCGTTTTTTTCTGATATTAAAATAAACATGCTCCCATGAGCTGCAAAGAAGCTAATATCTTCTGGACAAATTAGTTCACAATGATTTGGCACCCTTAAAATTCTAAGGTCTAGTTTACCTAGTACACAATGTTTTAAAAAATGTAAGTTATAAGGCCTGCTGATCTATGACAGGTATTACTGACATCACTGAAAGGTCCTGAAAAAAAAACAATCCAAAAAAACGATCCTTGCCTGTGATACAATGGGTGTAATATATTGCTATCTGTGCACTTCAATTACATTGAAGGATAAAACACAAATTTAAACAGAGACTCATTATTTGTAAGGGCCAGATTTATTAAGCTGCAGGTTTGAAAAAGTGGAGATGTTGCCCATAGCAACCAATCAGATTTTAGATAACATTTTTTTAGTATGTAAAAAGAAGGCAAGAGCTAGAATCTGATTGGTTGCTATAGGCAACATCTCCACTTTTCCAAACTCGCAGCTTAGTAAATCTGGCCCTTAAAGTAACTCATAATTCTAACAAAGATAAAGAAAAAATGAACTTAATTGCCAAATATTATTTTGAAAAGCACAACAGGGATCCAATAAGTCTTTACAGCTATGCCATTGAAAAAGTTCCTCAAAATATGAGAGGAGGTAACTTTAATAACATTTTACAATGAGAAACACATCGGATTTACTTAATAAAAACAGTAACAACATACCAGATCCAGCACTTAAAATGCTTGTTTTCCACTTGTAATTAGCAGCAAACTACCACATTTTGTGTGAGTTCATGTGCACACACTGCATTTCCAGTATGGCTCTGGATCCTCGTGCTCTGTTTCCAAAGGCGGAGCAAGGTGGAGTAGGTGGGCAGGTGGAGAGAACTGGATTTCAGGCTCATTGGAGTGGATAGCAGGGCAGGGGTCCCCCCCAGATACGGCACAGCTGGAGTCCCCCTTTGGGACTGCAAGGATGATTTTTCCATCTGGGACGCCAAGACTGGAGTGAATCCCTCTCTGGGTTGGTAAGGAAAGAGTCCCCCTCTAGGATGACAATATAGGAGTACCCCAATGGCACTGGACCCTGGGCAGCGGGTACAGGCTCATCATGCTGGAAAGCAAGCATAGGTTCATCATACTGGGCAACAGGATGTTAAAGACGAATTCAGAAAGTTGTGAACTGCTCTTAAGTAGTGGAAAATACTGTTATTTTTTTGTGTTACCAGTACACAGATTTAAAGAAGGTAGAATGATGTGCATTAGTGATTTCATCTGTGGCTTAGGAAGTGATGTCATAAGAAAGCATTTGGGTTCATAAAATATAGCCATGCCATCTGGCAAAACAGAAACCTATGTAATAGGGATGATGGCTTGCACTTATCTTCTGTGGGAACAGATATTCCAAGTGAGCAGTTTGGTTGCTTTATTAGAAACCATTTAAACTAGGAGAGGGGGGCCATGATACAAAAAATAAACATAGCTGCTCTCCAAACAAGAAGTGTTGTATGGCCAGTCATTAATGACAGATGGCATTGCCACAGCAACTAAGGGAAAAGAAAACAGAATAAGCAATATAAACATCTATCTAGCAATAATGATATATGTAAAAATAGCAGATTCATAATGCAACCTCTCAAAGCAATGTGTGCAAATGCTAGCAGTTTAGGAAATAAAATCCCTGAACTAATTGCAATTATGTCAAGGGATAATCTGGATATTGTGGTAATTACAGAATCATGGTGCAATGAAAATCATGACTGGGACCTAGCTATACCAGGTTATAATTTATTTAGAAAGGATAGAGTAGGAAACATTGGAGGAGGCATCCTAATGTATGTGAAGAAAGGGTTAAATTCATCTTTAATAGGGAGTATTGGAGAAAAAAATTGAGGCACTTTGGGTAACCATAAAAACTCAGGGGGTTATTCTTCATCCTGGAGTGATATGTAGGCCAAGACAAGATGAGAAAATAAACAATGTTCTATTGCAAGACTGCTAAAATAGCCTTAAAAGGGGAGGTAATAATCATATGAAATTTTAATCTACCTGATGTAAACTGGGGTGAGTCTTCAGCAAGCTGCACTAGAAGTGGGGACATTTTAAATTCATTACAGAGAGCGTCCCCCAAGCAACTGGTAAGAGAGCCCACTCACAAAGAGATCTGAGATTTGGTACTTACAAATGGTGACAGAGGGGCTGATTCAGAGTTGCACTTACTGTTAATTAATTTAAAATCTTTTGCATGCAGGGAAAATATGAGTCACATGAAAGGAGTTCAGGTGCAGTGGGGAAATAAAAAAAAATGCTTTATTAACAGCAACAGACTTTTGTATAAGAAAAGTTCCTAAAAAATCCCAGAAAAAGAAAGTCAATGTGGTTTACAAAAGAGGTAGCAATTATAGTGAAAGCAAAAAAGATGGCCTTTCGGAATTATAAGATAACTCAAAATAATGACAGGGAGGAGTATTTTGCAAAGCAGAAGGTGGTACGAAAAGGGGACAAAAGCTTTTTTAGGCATATAAATTGTTGAGGGTGAAAGAGCTGTGGGTGATCATCTTAACAAGTATTTCTGTTAAAAATTCACAAAAGATAAAGATGGGAAGGGACCACTTTAAAATGTAAAGACAGGTGTTCACTAGAGCCCCTAATGGTGAGGATAGTTTGGGCTGCTGGCACCTGATAGGTTGCAGCCCCCCGGCTATAGCTCCCAAGGAAGATCTGCAGTGAGGGTGCCTGAACAAGAACCGGCACACACCTAGGAACCCTTGCACAACCAGAGATCTGCAGGAACCCTTGCTCACCAGACAATAAACCAGAGCAGAATAGTACCAGAGTAAATATAAAAACTCGAGCACGCAAGGAAATAAGCAGAAACCCAGGCATACAATATAGCAGGCTACACAGACGTGTAGAGACAGCAGGTGTATGAGGAGGCTAGAAGTTGGAGCTACAGAGATAGTAATATCATGCCACAGGCACGGTCTGATGGGCTGAATCACACCACAAACTACACACTGGAGATGGACACAGTAGAGATGTAAACACCGGAGGAAACTCACAGGTAGAGACACAAGGAGAGAAGTAACACATCAAGTGTAACAACAGAGGAGGCCTGGGAACCGGACCCCGCAAACTGCAAGATGACAACACAGCGGCACAACAAACAGAGGTAACAGAGCAGATGGAAAAGCTCTGAGCCAGGTACAGGAAGTGAGAGATGGAAAACTCACAGACACTCAGCAGAGGAGGAACACTGTACCGGATGAATGATCGCAGCTGCCAGTGTGAGCAGCAAGCTACTTGCGCCGCACACTGCGAGACACAGACAGGGCAGACACTGAAACAGAGACAGGCAAGGGTAACACGAGGAGAACACAGAGTAGAAACACAACACAATACAAGGACAAGGCAGAAGTACAAGAAGAGAACACAATCAGAACGCAGGCAGAAACGCATGAACAAAAGACGCTATAGCCTACACGGCTTCCCGGGCTCAGGCTATTTAAAGTACCACCCACCAATCAGCTGCAACCTCAGGCAGGAGAAACTTAATTAACTGACAGCTGAGGGAAACCAGGAACATACATACTGCTAGGATTTCTCCTGTAGCGTGTAACATTATTAATACAAAGGAGGCAACAACTACTGCTACTTTCACTGAGAAGCAGATATTAAAAGAACTTTCAAAACTGAAAATGTATCACGGCCTTGGTA
>WWET01003097.1:180416-198770 GCA_011038615.1 Limnodynastes dumerilii | reverse complement strand
ATATACACACATACATATACTATATACATTTACTGGTATTCAGTTAATCTTGTTGAACTTTTTTTTGGATGATTAAGTATCCATCTTCATTCTATGGAATGCACAATTTGCCCCAGTACATAAATACTGTGCTAACAATAAAACCACTTGTTATCATGTTTCATGTACACCCTTTTCTGGTTACACTTGCTGAATTGTTTCCTTGTGGTTTCTGTGGCTTTGAAATGGCCTATTGTGTAGTTTGCTATTTGTACAGTACCAACGTGTTTCTTTACTGTGACATGTATTTTACACAATCTGATTTATTGTTAAATGTTTTTGTTCTCATAACAACATTTATCACCAACAAAATAAAATGCAACAAAATAAACTAGAAGACAATATGAGGTGTTCTTACTCTGTGATGGCCCATCACATAGTGAAATCCATTAGGTTCATATATTCAATAGAGCCGCAGTCATGATACCTGCAATTTGGTTTTTGTACAAAGGTGTAACACAATGGCCAGGAGCCAAAACAGAATTAGAAACCATGATAGGAGAAATAAACAGCCAGCTGGCATCAGTCACTACTCACCGCAATGTAATAAGTAACTGAGACCAGTAGCTGAGTCCAAGGTGTTATAAATAACTGTGGTCAGGGTTAATGTGAAAGAGAAAATGGGCCAGATCCAGAGTTAAGGGTTAATTGATTTTGGTATCCAACATCCAGCAAAAGTTCACCAGTGATGAACCAGAGCCCAAATGTACATAGTCTGTTTAATCAATATAAATGCATTTTCCAATATCTTCTTTAAGGTCACAAGAGTCGTATAAAACGACACCACAACCACTGTTGCCACACACAGTGTAAAAAATCCTTCTTTCATTTCAACTTGATGCACAAATCAATTACCGGTAATCCTTAATTGAAAAATTTAAAAAATCAGAAATGAAGAACTAATCATTTTGTGAAGAAAAAAAAATAAGAAAATTAGAAATAAAGAATATACTAATAAAGATATCAATATGAAGAACGATTCTAGGCAATTTAATGATGAGGAAAATTACTCCTAAACCTAATCCAATGATAGCCGGATCCTATGCACGTGTTGTGAGCAGGTCAGCAGCTAAAGGAGGATCTAAGGAAAGTATGATTAGTGAGAAGAAGCCAGATCAACAGGTAAAATCATCATACCATTCAAACCACAATCAGAAGAGTCTTCCTCTAAGCTATCTGGGTCTCCTTTTTTAGAGGATCGACACAGGGACAACTTACCCTCGCTACCATCTCGGGTCATCTTACAAAGTTTAAAACATCCACTAAAGGAGGAAAAAGAGCAAGGAAAAAGCCTCTTCAAAAAGATTAAAAAGAGATGAGGGCTCTAGAAAAAGGCATCTTTAAATGTATCTAGCCAGCGCCTCACTCCTGCTGACGTAAAGTTGTTGCAAAGAGGGCTCCCGTTTAAGCCACTTGTGCACCATCAAAATTTTTATTAACAGTGGACCTTATAAGGATCATAAGAAAACTCACTCTAAAAAGACTTTTTATAAAAAACGATGCTAAATTTAAGGATTGCAGCTCTTTACAAGAACAGGTCCCCGTTAGTAGGAATGTAAGTGAACTTAAACCCAAATCAAAATATTATCCAATTTTATTATTTACCTAAAATCCATAAGGATAAAAACAACCCTCCTGTACATCCAATTGTATCAGTCACCTCAGGGTTATCTGATTTAGTTGACACTTACATAAAAAAATATGTGCCCTTGCTTTAATCTTTTGTTAAGGACTGTACACATATCTTTCAGAAAGTTAACAGTTTAATTTGGGATTTATCTTGGAACTGGTTCTTGATAACTAGTGCTCTACACCTCCATCCCTCATGTTTTGGCTTGGAGACATTGAGAAAGGTTTTGGAAGGGGACTAAATGCCAGTTCCTTATTAACTGTGCTTGATTTGTGTTACAGTCCAATTACTTTGCATTTTTGGGGATTTACAGATTAAAGGGACGGCCATGGGAATGATTTTCGCTCCCAGTTTTGCCAGTATTTATATGGGCGACTGGGAGTGAAAATTGATTTATATCCCGTGGCAGACGTTCCCCTTTCGGTTTTATTGTCGCTATATAGACAACATTTTGTTAGTGTGGGCTGATTCGAAGGAGAGCTTCTTTGGTTTTGTGGAGGAATTGAACTCAAATAGATTTGGTTTGAAATTTACTGCAGAATTTGGGGGGAATGAGATTGAGTTTTTGGACTTATTGTTGAAGTCATCCATTGATGGGGGATTAGAATCAGGAATTTAAACTTCCACCTTTGTTAAGGAGGTTGACTCTAACAATTATTTAGAGTTTAGTAGCTGTCATCTCTCAAAGTGGAAAATGAACGTGGCCTTCTCACAGTTCGTCTGGCTCAGACAGAATTTCTCAACCCTGACTGGGTTTGACGAATTAGCGAGTGGGTACAAAGAACGTTTTCTGGATTGGCATTATCCATTAGAGCTTGTGGAGTCCAGTAATCAGAGAGCACGAGCAATGGAAAGGTGCTCTCTGTTGAATTATACATTATAGGGAGAAAAGTGACAGGCGGAGAGATAAAATATTGTGCCTCTTTGTCATTGAATTCAATAGAGCTGGGGGGGAGGATTATAAAGATTGTGAATGGACATTGGGATATTTTAAACTAGACCCAATTTTGGGCAGTGTCTTGTAGGCGAAACCCAAAGTTTACTTCAGGAAAGCTAAAACAATTAAATCTCTGGTGTCTCCTAGTATTCTTCCTATACTCTCTTTGAAAAAGAAAACCGGTATATTTAATGCAGCAGGTTTCTTTCCATGTGGAACATGTAAGATTTGTAGATTTTACCATCCATTCAAATAATTCACATCAGTATAATATTAAATACTATAATGTGATGTCTAATGTATATTAGAGAATAGATGACTTCAAGGTTTCCTGTTTGAGAGTTGGGACTAAGCGTATTGATTTTTGAATTTTTAGGTTTATCAGATTGGGAGATTAAATGATTTTATACATTTGATTATGTACTGAAATTAATCTTAAATTCCTCCTGGATATATTGAGCGGGATAGATTGTATACTGAGTGTTTGATCCTTAGAGAGCAAGACGTCTTGGAACTCTCTATACTCTCTATTACTCTTTATAGATTTCTTTTATCATTATTATGTTTTTATTTTGTTTATATTAGAGATGCTGTTTAATTTTAATTAGTCACATGATTGGCATATCAGCATGTGTTACTAACGGACACACTCCATAGAATTCTGTTGAGTAGGGTTAGATATATATAAAAATATATTTTAAGTATTATTCTTCTGATTGGCTAGTTTAGGGCAGCACACTATTTAAAGATCATACACCCCCTCAACCAAGCATACCCCCCCTCAACCAAGCCTCCTGACAAAGTAATCACTGACAAAACGCGTAGGGTAAAGATCTGTGTCTGCAAAACACCTCCATGTGCAGTAAAGAAGCGACTTGAGTGTTCCAGGATGCTGGCTCATCTGAGCGGTAATGTACAATGTTGCATCTTGCCTGTGGATTGTTGTTTCATGTTGATTATTGACTCTTTTCGGTATGCTATATTTCAAAGTGCCGGAAATTTTAATGTAATAAAGGTTTTACACTATTAAGGCGCCCCCTTCTTTGTTTTGTTCTGTTTTAGATGCTCATTCAGATTCCTAAAAATGTACAGGGGGAAGACGCGGTTCCGGGACCGGGATCTAGTGTGCACATTGTGACTTTTATAAAGAGCGATGTAGAGAATTGTTTGGCGAAGGACTAGAGCCTCATATTGATTACTATTTATTTGGGGAAGATAGGTTCAGTTGCACACCCTTTTGTGGTAATACAGCTTTATAGATAAAGAAGGGGATCCTTTATGCAAAATATTTTTCTTCTTTAAATCATAGTAGAATTCTTACTCATTTTTAGTAGTTAAAAGCTTTCTGTTTTAATGGTTAGTGCTTCCATGGCAAGATGCACACATTAGAAGTGACTTACAGTTCTGAGAAATTGAACAAAAATAGGTGAAAATGTTCCCTGGGGTATAAATGAATGGCTGATTTTGCTTATTACAGATAACTAACAAACAATTTTGATTTACAACTATAACTTAAGCTAGATATACACTGAGACAATTATCTATAGATCCCTGCATATGATTATTGGCAACTGGAAAAATCCATTCTGACTATATACTACTGCAATATTTGGCCTGATCACCCAATAATTAGACCATCGGACTGATAATCGATCTAGTGTATGGCCAGCGTTAGAATTGAGCTATAAAATATCACCTCTCAACTCATTCGTTTTAATTTGCTCTCCCTGCAGTTAAACACAATTACGCCAAGTTGCAGATTTGCTCAATTTTTTGGTGTTACTCTCAACTCTGGATCCCACTAGGAAGCTCATGATATTTTACTTTTCTCTCTGCACTACGGCTCTTGTTCAGCTCATCCTAGTCATCATTATATTCCTGCTATTAAACTTTAGTATGTGAGTTATAAGGCAAGAATAATATGAATACTTCATTTAAATTTAATGTGATCATCCTTTGAGATTTGTATTCAGTCATAAAGAGCTATCTTCCCCCTGTAAAAATATATTCATGTCAGGAAAAATGATTTACTTGAATTAGATATTTATGAATGAAAAAAAACTAACTTTACACAACAATACCTTACAGGGCTCCTTTCCTTAGATGATTGCATTGTACTGTTGTGTAAAGGGAACATTCTTGTTGATTGAATTGTTGTGAGTTACCACATTGAATCTTTGTTAGACTGCTACATGAATCAATTTAAATTAAGTTGTTAACAATTGTGTTCTTTACTTCATGTAACCTAACTACCATTACCTGCCCTGTCAAGAAGAATGCTTCTCTACTTTCCAGGACACTGTGTATGTAATTTATCATGCATATGTACCATGGTCAGGGGGGATTGACCATAGTACTTGTCCCAGTAGGCAGGTGGCCTCTGGAGGACACTCTGCAGCTCCTATTTTATTTGAAGAAGACTGTCATGAATGGTGGTTGATATAAAACAGAGATCATTAAAATGTTGTATATATTGGGTGGTGGTCACTAGGATGCTGTATGTATTGGGTGGTGGTAACTAGGATGCTGTATGTATTGGTTGGTGGTAACTAGGACGCTGTTTGTATTGGGTGATGATAAATAGGATGCTGTATATTTTGGGTGGTGGACACTTGGGTGGCAGTGACTACCTGCATTGCATAGAGGTCACTAAATTAAATATTAGTCAGTATATGTCTTTTCTTGTAACTCTTATACATAATACACTTAATACATAACCCTGCCCCCATGTCATGTAGTTTGCACTGCTTTTATTATATATATTTCTTTATTCTGTACTAATCCAGTTTACATAATTTTTTTGACTCCGCCAATAGTGATCTCGCCCACATGTGGCCTCTTGCAGATTTGTTTCCAGGGCCACTTTAAGTTACAAATCCGCCCTGACCATGGTGATAACTACAGGTTATTACTTTATCAGAATATTGGTCAGTGTTAGATATGTTATTCCCCAGCATTAGATAGTACCTCAGCATTTTTCTTTTTATAACAGAAGATTGGTTTTAGGACTAATTATGTGAATTGAGCTTAAGGCCTGTCTCCCTATGTGACCAGGAGCCAGGATATTTAGTGGAGTACTTGAGTTTATTATGAGGTCACTGCTCAAACGTAGTTATCTATAAGCATAATACTAATGAACAGGGCCGTAACTAGGGGTGTGCAATAGGGGCGGTTGCCCAGAGCACCAAGCCAAAGGAGGGCCCCATTAAGTTCATTTTAAAGGTTAAACTGGTTATTAATTCAAGGTAGGGGGCATTTTTCCTTTTTGCCCTTAGCTCTAAAATTTCTAGTTACAGCTATGCTAATGAAGCATTGTTAATCCAGGCTGATGGAAAGCAAAGTACCAGAGTAAATCAGGGTTGCCAACTCTCCCGGAATTGTGAGACTCCCGAAATTCAGGCAGTTCTCCCGGTATCCAGGGAGAGCCTGCAAATCTCCCAAAGAGGGCTTGAGGCCGTGGTCTCAAGTCCTGCCCCCCTGGCTGGCAAAACTAGTATTCTTAGTGTTACTAGGGACAGGACGGACAGGACTAGTGCATTGCAATCCGTAGGTGGATGCGGCGCAGGCCAGCATCAGGCTGGAGAGGCGCCAGTCATACCCCCGCTCCCCGTTCTGGTGACTGGCAGCTCATATAGGAGGTTCCTGTGTGAGCTGCCATGACCATTACATAGAGCAGCTGATTGAAACACTTTCAGCTGCTCTATGTAACTGCCGCAGAGACTCGTACAGGAATTTCCTGTATGGACAAGGAAAGAGGAAGAGAGCGTGCCGCATGGGGGGGGGGTCGCAAGCAGGAGCCAAAATAGGGATACTGGGGGGGCTGGAGACAAATGATGGGGATACTGGGGGACTGGAGAGACATAATGGGAATACTGGGGGGCTGGAGACAGATAATGATGCTTTTATGATGTTTGATGGATACTATAATCTATTAACTATAATGTTAAATTGTTAAACAGATGAGTGCAAATTTTAAGTTTACAGGGGGGCACCAAACACCCTAATACCCTAAGGGCAGGAATTGATGATACCATTTGCGTCAAGCCCATCCCTAGTAAAGACTATAAAGACTCTAATGAGGTCTTTTGAATGGCTCAAGGTATACCCCTCTCTGCATCTACAAAATGGTTCACACTTCGGCCTCTATTTATATTTATTAACCCTCGAATCAGAGTTTGACACTCCACTCTGAGCAATAAATAATGCCATCTCAGGCTGATGTTATTGTACCAATTCCAGCAGTATCCCCATAAAACCCCCTTTTTCTCCCTCTAATAGCTGTTATTAGGGGGAGGAAAAGGGGGCTTTATATGGGAAAACCACTGGGATATCGCTAAGTTCTACATTTGTTTAAAAATAGAAATAAAAACAAATATATTTAAAAAGAAGAAAATACAAGTAAAAAAAAATGCCAGTCTTGACATGAAGACCCTACACATGCGCATTGTTTCTCCAACCGGGGCTTGATATTTATAAAGTCCCAAAAGAGAGCCACTGAGCATGTGCAGGGGCTTCACTGGGACTTCAGTCCTGCATTGTCTGTGAAAACTCTTGCAGACCCTCCTGGGACCTCGCCGGAGGGATGAGTATTAATAAATTCTGTGAAGAAAGATGCCAGACTAAAGATAAACCAGCCTAATGCAACATTGTTCACAAGAAAACGTAATTCTGTGTCAATAGAGCCCTTGATGCAGACGGTGGTTATGTAAAGACTACAGGATCTGACCAAGAAGATATTGGATTGTGTTGCGTCACCAGGGGATGACCTCTATTCCTCTTCAAAATGACTTTATTAGTTGCTTATTGCAATTTTTCATGCAGAAACACAACACAGTGAATAGTAAATAACAATGAAAAAAAATAAAATGTTATTTCAAAACTTATAAATAGTAGTTATGTAGTTCCAGACTGCCCAGGAGATCCGCTCTGTCCAAGTTTACGCTGAGTAACAATGATTGTGTGTGTGCTTAGCGCCGTGCTTGCCTAGATTTCTTGAGATGTTTGCTAATAAACATTAAATTCAAACCAAAAGAAAACACAGCTGGAATCCAGCAGAGAGAAGAGCAGTGATAAGCAGACACGTGTATATGTTTGTGGTTTAACAACCTCAAGGTGTGTCAAAGCATGCCACACTATATGCCAAAGGATTATGCTGTAAACGATAGAGACTTGATTTAAAATTCTGATCTTCATGATATAGATCAAAAGATATGGGGCCAGATTTACTAAGCTGCGGATTTGGAAAAGGGGACATGTTGCCTATTGCAGTCAATCAAATTCTAGCTCTCACTTTTCTTTTTACTTAATAAAGAATATCAGCTAGAACCTGATTGGTTGCTATGGACAACATCTCCCCTTTTCCGAACTCGCAGCTTAGTAAATCTGGCCCTTGGAGGGATGGACTTCCGATAGCCAGGGACTGACTTAAATTCTCTGACTCGAGTTATGTAAATTCTGGAATGTCTGGAAGGGTACAACGCTGCACTCAGCAGACCCTGTGTAGAAAGTGTAATTTCTCTCATGTCTGTATGGGTTTTTTACATAATGCATGCATGCATCTCTATGCTATCTCTCATTCACTATAGATTGCTATATCTCTCATATATTGTATACTGCATTCATCAAGTAACCCACAGTAATGGGAAAATCTTCCTTTAGTACTTATGCTAGGTACACATATATCCAATCCCCTCAATACAACCTCTGACGCCCAGCTGATCAGACATTGGATAAGTGAGTATGTGACCTTGACAGGTGGTTACATCCAATCCTGATCACCTGGTCAGGTCAAATGATTTTTAAACTACTTAAAAATCACCCACCCAATTTCTAAGTGTGTATGCTCCCGCTAATGCTTTGTTAGTTGGTTGTGACAATAAATATATTGTATGTGCAAGGTATTTCTTTGGTTATGTTTTTGTATTTCTTACAGTAATGATTCAACTTAATGAAAAAATAGAAAATATATTGTAGTAGATCAACTATGACAAAATCTATGACTGATGAACATTTTTAATCAGTATTTGTCAACTTTCATAGGGAAACCTTGTGCACTTGAAATTTCAGGTTTTAATGTTATATTAAATCAAGCTGGTGTTGTACACCTCAAACAACTGACCTAACTGGGACCACTCCTTTTTAATATATTTATTAATGACCTTGGTGATGGGTAAGAGAGCAAAGTTTCCATTTTTGCAGATGACACTAAACCATGTAAGGTAATAAAATCATTTCAAGATGTAGTTTCTCTACAGAGGGAATAACCAGCGCTGTCTAACTTCCTTACTGATCACCACATCTCACGCTCGTATTCAGGACTTCTCTCGTGCTGCACCTCTGCACTGGAATGACCTCCCTTCTTCAGTCAGACTCTTCCCCACATTGCAGGTCTTCAAGTGCTCACTCAAAACGCACCTGTTCAGGCTAGCCTACCCCTCCTCCATTTAACATCCTCACTGCATCCTACATCTATCCCTTCTTCTCCTTCCTTCCCCCTCTCCTCTGCTCACACCAGCAGTCCATTTCCTTCCCCCTCCTTATATCTTCTGTAAGTTCATCCGTCCCACTTAGTGTGTTAGCTTACGTGAACAGAGCCCTCCATCCTAAAGTCTCTAGGTTCGTAGTAACATACACAAAAAGGGGCGTTCTGTGACTACGTAACTCAGCAGATACGAAAAATGGGTGGAGGGAGGCATTTAAATGATGCAAAGAAGGCGCGGCTATACACTTACACTCCTAAAAAGACGCCCTACGCATTCAAATGTGAACCTACAGTTAAGGGAGCCCTATGGGGGCGTGAAAGTTCTTACGCCCGGGCGTACGTTCGCTACGCTCGCGGGTGATTGCGATCGTAGCTCTGGATCAGGCCCTATGTCTCTACTGTAGTTTGTTGTATTTTGTACGGCGCTGCGGACACCTTGTGGCGCCTTATAAATAAATGATAATAATAATAATACCAGTCACTCTGATGTTTTTATGGAAACATAGAATATATGTGTAGCACATCTCTTCCTATCTGGCCTCGTCAGCAATCTCTGGATTGTTAACCTTACTACTAACTATACCACTATTGGCCAGAAAGGCGGCCAATGGAAATCCTCACATCGCCATATTGCTGCACTGCAAATAGACTATATTTTTGGCACTTTGGGATCTTTATAACAGGACCCTTGATGCATCAGCCCTTTATAGCCTGTCCATTTTTTGCCGGCCTTTCTCGAACAGACCAGCCTGCTTGTTAGGGGATTGTTTCTCTTTTAGAACTTTCATTGTTTTACCCACTTATTTAAGATGTTTTTCCTCTCTTGATTATGTATTTTGTATGTTTTATGAATCATAGTAAATAGTATTGCTTTTAAATTTGGACTTGATTTGTCTGGATTTTAATACATTTGTTCTAAGGGGCTACAGTCTCGCTTAAAATCTTTCTGCCTAGATGTGGTTATGCTGCAGTAGAGACAATGGTCAAACCCTCCCTTTACCCTTAGCAGTAACTGGATTGCTCAATGCATCTCGGCTCCTTTCTGTAAATAAAAGAGGAAGAGGAGTTGCTATATTCTTAGGCAGATATCTACAATATAAAATTCTCTCTAAAACTGTTGACCCAGGGGGGCGTTTTGTCCTCTTCATCTGACTATTTAAGGGGAGCATTTTACTCTTTTTAATATGCACGCTCCAATTTGTCCAAATCAAAAATTTTATAGCACTACTTCTAATCTACTGATGCAACATGACGTTCCTAAGTTGATAGTAGGAAGACACTTTAATGTCACATTGGAGGACTCCTTAGATCCTCCCCCTTGTCTACAACTCACTGTTTTCCTCGATGCACGCAACCAACATTTTGTTCAACCCATCATCTAATTGACCCTTGGGGCAAGATTTACTAAGCTGCAGGTTTTGAAAAGTGGAGATGTTGCCCATAGCTACCAATCAGATTCTAGCTGACATTCTTTAGTATGTAATAAGAAAGTGAGAACTACAATCTGATTGGTTGCTATGGGCAACATCTTCACTTTTCCAAACCCACAGCTTATTAAATCTGGCCCCAGGAGGCTAAAAAACTTACCAGTAGGTGATACACATATTAAGCAAATGTACATAATCTTTTCTCAGGAATAGATTACTTCCTTATACATAACACTCTGTTCCCAAGAATTGAAAGTTTAACTATAGGAAACATTCATATCTATGATCATGCTTCTATTACAACCATAAAATATGGAGATTCATTTTATAAACATTGCTTATTGCAATTTCTTTCCTATCTATCACAAAACATTAACTTCAAAGAGCACCTGAAATATAATTGACAAAGACTACTTAGATAATAATATTCACAGTGGTGACCTGGTTTTACTGTACTATAGACAGCCTTTAAAGCTGTGATGAGGTCATACAATTTTTCTCATTTACAACTAAAATAAACAAAGAACCTCTGAATGTTATTCTCTGAATACTAATCTCCAATTAGCTCATACTCAATATCTTGCAAACAACTACAACTCTGATCACTTGGGCTATTTAAATTGTAAACAATTATTAGAAACTTTTCTCATGGAAGAAACAAACAAAAAAAACAGTTTAGAATTTACCAGAAATACATTTTTCCGATGGGGTGGAAAGACAGGTAAAATCCTGACAAACATGGTCAAGCATTAAACACAAAAACATTTTACTATATAAATGAAAGACACCTGGGCAAAACCATGTTGATTTTAGGGGGGGTGGGGGATTTATTGTATTCTATGCATGCAGGGAGAATACTTTGCTTTTGCTTATTGCACACAGATACTGACCAGCTTTACTTTTACCCTATTATTTAGACTAATCTGATAGCCCTCTTGCACCTCCAAGATGGCGAGATATCCACACACTTACCCAATAATCCTCTCCTGATGTCGCTCAGAAGATTGTGGTTTCAACTCAGACATCAATTCCAGTTGAATCCATATTATTCCGTTCATCTCCCCCTTTTGGGTAATCTCAATTTTTAGAAAATGTCAGAAATTTTCCCCTAACATTTGCTCAGTCTAGGGAAAAATATAGTACTATTAATCAACATACCTGGCCTTCCTTCAAGCCCAACACTATGTATCTTTTAGACTGCATATATACGCAATCTACGTATCGAAACAATACGCATATTACGTACAATAGCTACTTCGCATGCGCAGTAGCTACTGTTTATTGAACTACGTCTGTCTATGGAAGACGGACGTAGTTCTGGATCCGGCCCATTCTCTGTAAAGCTGTACAAGAGCATAGGATAACAGTCAGTATTGTACAAGAGCCACACAGCACAAATCAACATTGTACAATAACCAGGGGTGTATCTATGGGACCACTGCCCCTGGCAAAGTAAGGGACTGGCGCCCCCCCCCCCTTACCCATTTTTTTCTGCATAATTATACTTCTATCATGTGCCTCCAAATATCTCCATCATGTGTCTCCAGCCCCTCCCCCCCAGTACTCATATCATGTGCCACCAGCCCCCCCAAGTTCTCCCAACATATGTCAGCACCCCCAATACTCCCATCATGTGCCACCCACCCCTCAAGTACTCCCATCATGTGCCACCAGCCCCCTAGTACTCCCATCATGTGCCACCAGTCTCCACCACCAGTACTCCCATTATGTGCCACCAGCTCCCTAATACTCCCATTATATGCCACCAGTACTCCCATTATGTGGTGCCATCAATCTCCCTTCCCCCAGTATCCCATCCCCATCATTGGTCTCCAGCCTCCCTCCCAGTATTCTCAGCATGTCTCCAACCCCCTCCCTCCCCAGTACTCCATCATAGGCCACCAGCCCCCCTCCCCCCCAGTACTCCATCATAGGACACCAGCCCACCTTCCCCCCAGTACTCCAACGCTTCCTCCGTAGCGCGCTCACTCCTCCTCCACGCTCGGGAGACAGGCCGGCCCGGGCAACATCTGCCCGGCGCATGCGCAGATCGGCTTTTTAACCGATCTTACACTTACGCCCGCCGTAGGTCTGGATTAGGCCCATTGGGCCAGATCCTGAGCTAAGTACGCTAGTGTATTTACTCTAGCCGATGACGTCAAATCGGCTATTTGAATTTACGGCACATGCACGTGGCAGATGTTACACCACGTAACGCTGAACATACGTACCATCAGCGTAACTACGAATGAAGGTTCATCAATACGGCATCCGTAATACACTTTGTAGAGAGGCATTTAAATTGGACAGTATTGGCCGGGTTAGGCCGTCACGTGCGTAAATCCATTACATACATCAGTACTTACGCTATGAAAAGTTAAGGTAGGGTTTGGGCAGCGTAAAGCGGCCCAAATACGTACGAGGAAGGGGAGTGCCTAGGGGGGTGCATAGAAATTACGCTAGGCTGCGCGATCTAACGTAAGATTCTAGCTGACATTCTCTAGTTTGTAATAGGAGATTAAGAGCTAGAATCTGATTGGTTGCTATGGGCAACATATACACTTTTCCAAACCCGCAGCTTAGTAAATCTGGCCCCAAGTTTATGTTTACACAATATTCATATTGGACCTGTTTCAGAGATTCAAAATAAGAGAGGATAGTTACTCCTGGGCAAAACCATGTTGATTTCAGGGGAGTCAAGTTAATTGTACTCTTTGCATGCGGGGATATATCTTTGCTTTTGCTTACTGCACACAGATAGTGATCAGCTTTACTTGGGCTGGGAAACGCCACCTCTCAACTCTAATACAACAGATGAAATTTGACTCCCCTGCAATCAACATGGTTTATCCAGGGTTGTCGACAGGGGTGTATCTATGGGTCCAGCGCCCCTGGCAAAGTAGGAAACTTTACCCCATCATGTGCCCCAATCCTCCCCCAGGTTCTCCCATCATGTGCCTCCAGTCCCCCTTCAATACTCCAATCATGTGCCTCCAGGTTCCAGTTTTCTTTATTACCTTACCTGTTTTCTCCGAGCGGGACTGCGACCTGAGACTTGCAAGGGAAATGAAGTCCCGCGGTCACAGAGAAGCCTATGCAACCAGTGAGCCCTCACTTTTATAAAAGCATTCAGCCGCAGTCTGACTCCAGACCAGCGCTGCACTAGGCGACACTATCTCTTAGCCACAAGTGGCATCGCTGGTCAGCGCCCCCCCCCCTTTGGCTGGCGCCCCTGGCGGGTGCCATCCTGGCCAAGGGGTAGATACGCCTCTGACAATAACCACACAGGTCTCTGCATCAAGCATTTTATTACCACCCTCAGTGAAATATGGTTTATGGACCGGATCCCAACCCAAAGCTAGAGCCTCGATATATAACTCCTGTACAGGCATGGGAGTCACAATGTTAGGACCTTACCGCACTGTCACCACGTAAAATGGGGTCTGAGCTCAAAAGCTGAAACGCGCTCTTACTTTACTATTTAAATACCTCCCTTTTTCCATTTTTGGTACCTGCCACCCCGCCACAAGGAACGCTTCCATTATGGAAGACTGGATCCGGAGGATCTACAGCCATAATGGAGGTGCATTTTGTGAGCATAAAACGACTGTTTTGTTTAACTCTGGATGCTGTTCTTTGTATAAAGTTTAACATTTTTACCTTAGCAAATAATTTACCTTGACCGGTGTTGATATGCAATACTAATCTTGTAAACTTGATCACGCCACTAAATCTACTTCAAGAGTAAATCTTTTTCAGCTGTAAATGAGAACAAATTTGAAATAAATATACTTTATACATTCCCTATTCATGTCCCAGTATTAATCTATGCTCTTGTTTTTCATTTGTTTTCCTAGCCTCTTAGTGAGTCCATTTATTTGAGCAGAGCCATCTTTAGTAATTTGTGTCACAGACTTCCACTTTAATATGTTCAAATGGTTACATCTTTAAAGCTGTTTTCTTCATATTTGTGCTCTCTCTCTTCTCTGTGACATTTAGTAAAGCCTCAGTGTTGCACTGATCTCGGATTTGTATAGTGCTGGGCTCAAGTTCTCTAGATCCAGGAGCCACAGAGCTAAGCTGTCAGCTGCTGACAACTTATATATAGCAACTTATGAGATTCCTAGGGGTGGTCTGACCCATGAATTTGGCCAAGGCCTTATAGTGTCAATGACTATGGAGAGGAGGGGGGGGATGTGTAAGGTTATAGTTTTTATTATCATTAATTGATGAATTCAAAAAATGTTGAAAGCAGATGTTAACTAATGGGGTGTTAAGGTTGTTAATATAACATATAAGTCCTGCATAGCCCCAAGCCATCAGTGTCACCCATTTTCTGGTTCTGTTTCATATGTCCCCTTGTATGTCTCTACGATATCGTGCCCCAGCTGCATTCATTTCCCTTATATCACTGATATTTACTCCTGTATCATGCGCCCATCAAATCTTTTCTCCCTGTATTATTCCACTGTATTAATTTTCCTCCTCAATGCCACTAACGCATACATGCAATCCATTCCAGTTCTGGCAGGTTAGTGCCTAATTCCGGTGAAAGTGTGCAATAAAAGTCGCCTTGCAGGCACTTACCCGGGTCAACTGTTGCTCACTCCGTAAGCGGGGTTTGGACAGTGGGGGAAGGCTTCTGTTTTTCAGAGGATGTCAATTGGTTCACCAGCTTGGCTTGCCACCGATACAATCAGCTCTTAGACAATTAGCCAGCCACATTCACCAGTGGGGCGTTGCTGATCTTCAAGCCTGGAAGGAGAGCTGATTAGTATGCGTTACCCCAACCAGTCTTCCCTGGACTCAAGTGTCCGAGTCCTTCCCTGGAGAGAGAGCAACACACTAACTCTCCGGTGGGAAGGTCTCGCGTATAGTCTGACCTGCGGGACGGTGGCTAAGCATGCACTTGGCAGACCTTACTCTATATGCCGGCACACCTTACCCACCCATGGTGGGGGCCCATACAGTCACACTCACTCAGGATTTTACTCGCCGTGTGTAACAGGTATCTTCAGGTTGCACCAGCCGGCTGCTCACATCTGCAAAAGAGCACACAACTTCTGTGGCCACAGCACCACCGAAGCCCGCAGTTGCCTGGGAAGCTGCTTCCCCGCTCGGCACGCTACCACTCACTCCCACATGGGCATGCACAGGACTTCATTAATATGAAGATCATCGCGAGACCTCACCAGAGGGGTGAGTATTAGTAAATCCTGTGAACGAGGTCGCAGTGAAGATAAGCCAGCATGATGCAGCTTCATTCACACAGCAATGGTAACATAGGTAAAAAGCCCAATCAGTCGCCCACTTTCCCGTGCGTATATTTGGGTTCTGGGAACGCGCAGTTTTACTGATCATAAAAAAAACGCACGTATTTTCTACACTTACTTAAGTGTGAATATGATCCCCTTTCTCTATTGGCAATGATAGTTTATTTTTAATTATAATAAACTTAAGATATGGGTTATTTCAATATTGACACTGTAGTATTACAGATACCCACATGGTGGCAGCAAAGCTGCAATGTAGGTAATCAAACAGGAAAATATTTTGTTTTGACTGATCCAAGATACTAGAAGGTCCTCTGGTGGCAATAAATGACATTTCATGATAATTTGTCTTTAGTGGAAGAGATGTCTTACATTTAATATTCATTAATCACTGAGCAAATATTTTTGAATATTTTTTTTTCCATCAGAACATGGTTATAAATCACAACAATTTTGGAAATAACATCACAATGTAAATATTTAGAAACAAATAGGTCCATCAGAGAGGAAAAATGCAGACATTGGACAGTATGGAGAAACCCTCATGCTTTCAGAACAAGCTGGAACTACTGTCACTCCCCTCTGTTGTGTATAGTTATGGACACTTCCGTGTGATGTTAGATCCATGCGGATCTATGCGTAGTAGCATGCGTAGTAGCTATTGTACGTAATCTAAAAGACCGCATATACGCAATCTACGTATCGAAATGATACGCAGATTACGTACAATAGCGACTACACATGCGCAGTAGCTATTGTTCATTGAATTATGGGCGTCTATGGAAGATGGACGTAGTTCTGGATCTACCCCTTTATTTGTATTAAGTTTGTTGATTATGGCTTACAGCTCATGAAAACCCCAAATTCAAAATCTCACAACATTAGAATAATGTGACATGGTTCAATATTGTGGCTCAAAGTGTCACACTCTAATCAACAAATTATTCCAAAACACCTGCAAAGGGTTCCTGAGCATTTACATGATCTCTCAGTCTGGATCAGTAGAATTCACACTTATGGGGAAGATGCTGACTTGACAGTTGTGCAGAAAACCATCATTGACATACCTCCACAAGGGAAAGCCTCAAAAGGAAATTGCAAAAGAAGTTGTTTGTTCTCAAAGTGCTGTATCAAAGCACATTAATAGATAGTTACGTGAAGGGCAAAGTGTGGAAGAAAAAGGTGCACAACCAGCAGGGATGACCGCAGCCTGGAGAGGATTGTCAGGAGAAGGCCATTAAAAAGTGTGTGGGAGCTGCACAAGGAGTGGACTGAAGCTGGAGTTACTGCATCAAGAGCCACCTCACCCAGATGGATCCTGGACATGGGCTTCAAATGTCGTATTCCTCTTGTCAATCCACTCCTGAACAACAAACAAGATCAGAAGCATCTTACCTGGGCTAAAGAAAAGGAAACCAAGGTCCCAGAGTCTGGTGGAAGAATGGGGAGGCACACAATCCAAGATGCTTTAAATCCAGTGTGACGTTTCAATAACACCTCAGCAGTGCCACCGGCTGATAACATCCATGCCACGCATGTAACGCATTGAGGCAGTAATTCGTGGAAAAGGGGCCCAAACCAAGTACTGAGTACATATGCATGATTATACTTTTCAGAGGGCAGACATTTCTCTATTTAAAAACCTTATTTTTTTTAAATTTCATGTAATATTCAAATTTTGTGAAATGTTGCTTTTGGGGTTCTCATAAGCTGAAAGCCATAATCATCAAAATTAATACAAATAAATGCTTGAAATATCTCACTTTGCATGTAATGAGTCTATGTAACATATTAGTTTCACCTTTTAAGGTGAATTACTGAAATAAATGAACTTTTGAACGATATTCAAAATTTTCGAGTTTCACCTGTATAATGACATTTCAAATATAGGTCATTCAAGTAACAAGAACATCATTTCTTAATATCTTGGTATAATAATCAGCTTTACCCAATAAAGTAAAACCTAGAGCGAAACAAATAGAACCTCTTTATAAGGTGAAAGAAGTTAATTAACTGATAGCAATCACTATTACCTTAAACACAAAGATTTTTAAAACTCCAGCTTATTGTTCTCACTTAAGACCAAGTTTTTAAACCTTGCTTCTAGCGGAAATCAAACTCTATTTATAACAGTATTAAATGCTATTAGCTGGCAACATACAAGAACTTGTATCCGTATAATTATACTTTAAGCGAGAGGTACCTCTATGTACATACAAATAACAGGAAGTCTCATATTATCAACGATCGTTGCGGTCATTCTGAAAGAGACAGGAGTAATACTTATAAACAATTATAATCCAATGTAGTGAATAACTGTAGGACGCAGGCGGTATTCAAGTTCACTGCAGACACTTGTAAATCGTTATAATCCAATGTAGCGGATAACTGTATAATGCTGACAGTAGTCAAGTTCACTGCAGATAATTGTAAATTATTATAAATCCAATGTAGCGGATAACTGTATAATGCAGACAGTAGTCAAGTTCACTGCAGATACTTGTAAATAATTATATTCTAATGTAGCGGATAACTGTATAATGCAGACAGTAGTCAAGTTCACTGCA
>WWET01003097.1:155962-178779 GCA_011038615.1 Limnodynastes dumerilii | reverse complement strand
TCCTCATATCCCTCCCTACTATACTTACCTGCACCTTTCTGCACTCCGCCGCGGCTCTGCTACCCATGCGTGTGACGTCACACGCATGGAGCTGGGTAATCTGGCCGCAGGAGTCCGGCAGCTGTTAGATCTCTGACAGTCTGCCGGCTCCAGACGCACTGATTCTTAATTAGTGCGCTTGGAGCAGGCAGACTGTCAGAGATCTGACAGCTCCCGGACTCCTGCGGCACCACTTGGTCCGTTTGGCGCCTGGAGCTCGAGCTCCAGTTGCTCCGCCCTCCCTACGCCCCTGCCTGAGGCTCAGCCTTGCAACAAGTGGAAGAAGTAGATGATATACAACAATGCATCAGGAAGAACAAGGCAATGTTGGCCATTTCTGGGAAATCTTTCTTTCAAATTTCAACCAAAAATATAGCTACATAAAAAATGTACTAATGGAATTGCAATGATCTTCATCAGATAACCCCATGTACAGCTTATTTCTTGTAAATAGCGTATAATTTATCTTGTATATAAGATATAATCTTCAACTTCTGCTAAATTTTAGGAAAGTCATTTACTAAAAATAATACATTTCTACTGTGTGGGCCATCAAACTTATAACAAATGGAACTTATTAACTTGATATCTTCAAGCTAGGATTGACAATAAAGTAACATTGTTCTAAATAGTACAACAGGAAGTCCCTCAAAGCCTAATCTTATTAAAAGCAGTGTAACATCACTTCTGGCACTGACTAAACAGAACTTTTTGAGTATTTCAGCAGTTTACGTATATTGCAAACGTCAAGAATGCTTATGGACACTTCCTTAGTCAGTGTGTTTGTGTCAGTTTGTGTAAAAAAACAAATGATCACTCAACCAGATCACATGGGGGTTCACCCAGGGTGAGGGGTAACTGCGTCCTACAAACCATTTAATGTGAGGGGTGCATATTGATTTAAATAAAATTTGCATGCAGGGAAAATACTGGCTGATTGGCTTATTTTTCCCAAAATACTGAAAAATTTTGCTTTTAAACTCTATTTAATAGTTGAGGAAAAAACAACACTTCTTAACACATTCTAGACTGGATCTAGACTTAGGTCTGGATCAGGCCCAATGTCAGTAGACCTCTTCTTCTCCTCGATGGAATCGGGACCTGCAAAGGAAACACACACATTTCCAGGCCTAAAAACCTGAATGAACTCAGTTACCACCCACTTACCAAAAGAACTCCCAACAGGGAAAACAATACTACTAACTACTGCTAGACCCAGAGCCTGATGCTCTGTGCCACCCTTAAGTTTGCAGAGGAATGAATATCGCTAATGCCAACCCTCATTCAGGGAGGAATCAAATACCTGTCTCGCCATGGTGTGTACCCCATCAGAAGGGTCCTCTACCAGTTTTATCCTCGTTCACACACGTCCCTCTTCACTTGCTGGGAGCTGAGGTATTTTTGTCCAAGGGAAAGTATATTACCAGGGGTAAAGCCCCAAGCTGCTCATGCCAAGGGGGAGTGGGGGCTGTCACTGCCAGGAGTGGGGGTCCTTCTCTCAAAGCCCAAGCTGCTCATTGCCAAAGTGGTGATCTGTCACTAACAGGGTTGGGGGTCCCTCTCTGAAAGCCCAAGTTGCTTGTTGCCCAGTTGGAAGGAAAAAGGTTTAAAGGCACATACCTGCGGGAGAAGGGGGCAAAAGGCAGCAATTTGGTGGTCTCATGGGGGCCCAGTCACTAAAAAGGACTGTGGCCCCCACATGGGGGTGAAAGGAAACCTCCTCCTCTGTCTTCTGCCTGTACCTGGGTGGTAGGCCTGGTAAACACCTCTGGATCTTCAGCCCAACATTTAATGGGCAGCATACTGGTTTGGCAAATATCAAAGCCCACTCACCATGCATATCTTATACACATACCTTGTGGGTCCCAGTTGCCCAGAGGCAAGATATATGTTGGTGCCCCCCAAATAGCAAAAGTGTAGCAGTGATGCAAAATGAGAAAACTGCTGAAAGTCCAAAGTATGTTCAAACAAATTATTATATATGATCACTTTATTAACAAAATGAGTCTGTTTAAAGACCACTCAACATATTAGTTACAAAACATTAACAAACCAGCGTATACAGTTGCTCAGAAAGGTTTTTGATGGGCTTTTAAGTCTGCAAAAATGTCAATTAGTTTCTCAGTGCTGCTGGACAATTCCAGATGATTGATCAATAGGAACTTTATTTATTGGATAGAATTAATGGACCAGATTCAGAGATTGAAAATAAGAGAGGAAAGTTACTCCTGGGCAAAACCATGTTGATTTCAGGGGGAGTCATAAACCGCCAATGTTTGACTAGGCTACACATACGACGCATCAAGAAATAAATGACACAACAACAGTATGGCTTTAAATTAGGGGGCATAGTTTATTGAATTAAAATGATTAGACTATAATTTTAGAGCAAAAGGTAAAGGTGGCAATGATAGCAGGTGGGAGGTCAGCTAGCAAGATGCAACAATGCTAACAGAGGGCAGGGAACCCCCTGCCCTCAGCGCCCCAGAGGAATATGGCCACCACAAGCACACACCCCTATCATACTGCACACCCCAGGGGTTAATCGAGGAGGCAAAACGGGAACACTAGCCAGCAAGCATAGTCTCCTTGTTTCGTCTCTAAGGGGTGCGCCTTTCCCGCACCATACTCAAGCCTGAGCTTAGCGCCAAAAAATTGCTGACCGCCACACCAATACCGCCAAAGCCAGGCCGGAACAGCCACCTAGCCCGCTACCTAAACCCCCTCTAATGCCCCCAACACTTGCCCAATAAACTGAATCATACCTTCATCCGAGAGATGCACTCCATCCGGCCGATACAAAGATGGAATTTCCCTAGGCAATTTGGGATGGTATATGACCAACCCCAAAAGTCCTCCACAAATTTTGAGATGTTGCTGTTTAATTTTTTTTTGTGTTTTTATCTAAGGCCCTAAGTGAGCCAGGGTCACGCCATTGAACACGAGGAATGATCCGGGACCAAATGATCGTTAAATCCAGGAATTCTGCAGGAATGGCAGACAAATCTGTCTTAATGGCCCCTCTTAAACAGCAAGATTTCACGATCCCCAGATCATTCCCGCCCAAGTGAATTATAAGACAATCTGGGATACTCATTGCGGCCTTAACCAAGTCCCAGAGCCAATTAAGCATGGACCATCTCATACCTCTAAGACCCAGCCATTCTATATTCCACCCTGAGACCTGACCGAATGCACCTCTCCGATCATTGAAAACCCCCGCCCAAAAAAGTAAGACTGGCCCAGAACAAAGGCCCTCTTGCCTTGAAGAGACACTCCTGAAAAAGAAATACGATGAATTACTAATGACAATAATAAACAGTACAACTAACCCTAGAACTGCCTAACCAAACAAGACCGCCCCTAACATAAACCTTCACGGTGAAAGGGAGGAAGGAAGGGGGGGGGAGTGAACAACTGAGAGCCAGGACAAAACCAACGGGGGCGAACACTCCAACACACCTAGGTTGCCCAGGCCAATCAGACAACCCGTGTAGTGGGGAAAAAAGGAGAAAATTCCCCAGTCCCTCCATGAAGGCAGGGAATGGTAAATTCTGGCTTGCCCTGACTGACCGATGAACACTGGCCTACACAATACCATTCACACTAACTTACCTTACACTAAAAGAAAACTTTAACCATGCAACACTTAAACAGGCCTAATATACTTCCTATAAACACGCGACTTCCAGCACCCCAGAGCCATAATTTGCTCTTGCGATCGACTCTCAAGGACATCGGAAGTGGCAGCCCCTAACCGAAAGGAGTGCGTACCGAAAAAAGCATGATCCAGATGCAACGCCCGCACGCACCGCTTAAAGACCACAGTAAACTGATCCTGTTCCTATAAATCCTGATGGGCCAACCAGTTTAGTCAGACGCCGCGTGCCGCAAGAATCTATGCGCTAATGCTACCAGGCATACGCTGGTGTCCGCCTGCGCACTGAGGCAGGGATGAGGCCCGCTGCTTGTTGATTGCCTGGACAACCCCAAGGTTTTTGCACCAGAAAACTATGTCACGATTCTTAAGGGAATTAGCCCGTAACTCGACAGCGACAACTATGGGGAATAGTTCCAGGACAAGCAAGTTTGCAGTAAGCCCTGATTGTACCCAATCCAGGGGACACAGCGCAGCACACCACTGCCCCTGTAAATATGCACCAAAACCCTTCACTCCCGCCGCATCCTCGAACAATTGCAACTCCCGGTTGGGACTCCATAGGAAACTGCTATATACAAACTCCATTATATTCATCTAAAAAGGCCAGTCATGTGTTCATGTCTTCCCGAATGGAGGCCGACAAGTGCACGAAGTGATGTGCCCATTTATCACCTGCGGTAGCCCTTTTGAGATGTCGACAGAAAATTCGACCTATCGGGATAACCCGGCACGCGAAGTTGAGAAGTCCCAAAACTGATTGGACCACCTTCAACGTCGCGTGTTGCCGTCTGGACAAGGCAGAGAGGTCCGTCCGCAGCTTTCTGACTTTTTCAGCCAGCAATCTGCAACAACCCACCTTTGTGTCAATCTCGATGCTGAGATAAGACAGACAAGAGGCAGGCCACGCCGTCTTGTCGTCCGCCACCGGAACCTTGAAGTGCCAAAACAATGACCACGCTGAGAACAATGCCAACTGACATGCAGTCGTCTAGATAGTGAGCAAGCGACTGGTGCTTGCCCCCTACCTGCACACACCAATGTAGAAACTAGCTAAACTTCTCGAAAAGGGCACAGGAAATGGCACATCCTATATGCAAGCACTTTTTGACAAAGAAACCTTCCTCCAACCTGAAACTCATGAGGCGAAATGACTCTGGATGGAGGGGAAGCAGGCAAAAAGCTGACTCAATGTCCAGCTTTGCCAGCAACGCCCCCCATCCGTTAGCCCGGACCATGGCTACTGCTGAATCAAATCACTGGTAAACAACGTAACAGACCCAAGGGTCAATTGCGTCGTTCACCGACCTGCCCTCCGGATAAGATAAATGCTGGATGAGGCGGAATTTACCGGGGGTCTTCTTAGGAACTACCCCATGGGAGAAATGACCAAATTCTGAATGGGGGGAGCGAAAGGGGCCGGCCACCCTGTCGAGGACTACTTCCTCCATAACCTTAGCCAAAACCACCTCAGGGAATTGCCTTGCTGACTTAAGGTTCCTGAGGCACCCTGTGTCAACCGTTCCCCTAATGGGAATTTTAAAACCATCTTTAAACCCTTCTTTTAACAAACATGCATCAGCCCTATTGGGGTACCTGTCCAACCATGGTATCATGGGCTCCAGCTGGACTGGTGACCTAGCTTTGACCAGCCCCCGAGAGGTTGCTCCAGACTGCTTTTGCAACGTTGAGGGTTGCAAATGGGCCGAGGCCTGGTTGGAAGCGCTGCAACTCTTTCCTCTGTGAGGGGCTCCGCACCGAGTGCACTGGTGGCGGAATTTACAACTGGCACCCCTGAGACACTTGCTATAATTGAAGGCAAAGCACTTCCCCTTATTTTGCGCAAATTGGGAAGCCCACCCCGTGACCACAGGGGACTTACGAAAGGACGTTCACCTCATCTACCGGCTGCGTCATGCGCTTCCAGATCTCCATATCGTGAGATCCGAATGCTATACTTTTGCGCCCATCAAATTTCAGTTCATATGTTTTCTTCATTGCCTGAAACCAGCTTTCCATTTGATTAATGGTGATGTCAATAAGTGCATTAAAAACTTCAACTTGAAAGCATTTCTAAGCAGACAGTAGTCTAGTATTCCCTGAGAGATCATCAAGCTTTTGACTTAGTGAATCTGTTTTGTTGGAAAAAACATGGGGCTGGATCCAGACTTAAGTAAGTGCTTGAAATTAGTTACTCCTGGGCAAAACCATGTTGATTGCAGGGGGAGTCAAGTTAAATGTATTCTTTGCATGCAGGGATATATCTTTGAATTGCTTACTGCACACAGATACTGACCAGCTTTACTATCACACTGTTATGTAGTCTTAGGATAGGAAACATCACCTCTCAACTCTAATACTCATAGGCGTATCTATAATGGGTGCAGGGTGTGCAGTGCACACGGGCCCCTTAGAACAGGGGGCCCTGTGGCATGCATCCTGCACCCTGGGCTGAAGGGGGGCCAATCAGCATCAGCATCTATTTCTTCCCTCTAATATCTTCCGGAGGGAAGAAATAGATACCAAATTAGTCCTCCCTTCCCCTGCGGTGGAACTGTCCCGATTCGCGGGCTGAAAGGGGGGCGTGGCTTACATCGCCGTTAAGTCCCACCCCCTTTTCGGGCCGCGAATCTGGACAGTCCTGTCTCAGGTAAGGGAAGGGGGGCCCATGTGCAAATCCTGCACACAGGCCCCCTCACTTCTTAAAACGCCCCTGCTAATACTGTTTGCAACAGATGAAATATGACTCCCCCTGCAATCAACATGGTTTATCCCAGGAGTAACTAATTTCAAGCACTTTCTTAAGTCTGGATCCAGCCCATGCATTTTATGCCCCAGCTCCTTGCTAGCTCCTTTTGCCAAGGATAGTTTAGTTTCCCAGCTGTTGCATAATTTAACCATATACCACACAAATGACAGCAGGAGAGCAACAGCAGTGTAAAGATCACTTGACAGTGACTGCATTTGCTTAGATATAACATATAGTTGTCCAAGTATCTTTGCCAGCACAATTACTGTTACAACTGAGGAAAAGCGCTCAAAACATTTCTTAAATGATGGTGCATCGCATTTTTTCCTCACTAGTGAATGACAAGATGGTCAGCAGTTTCACGACATTAACAAATCTGGTCCGAAGAGCTAGCAAGGCTCGATTCCTTGATGACCAGACGTAGGGCAAAGTCGCTTGAGGGTAACTAAGCTGTTGCCTTATATTTGTAGACAATTCCACCTACTGATTGCAATGAAGAAGATGCCTAAAATCCTCAAAGCCTCAAATCCTGTACATGCTTCACTGCATCATAAGCATGACACTGAATATACCGAGCGTTTGCTGAACTCTCTTTCATCAGAGTCCTGGCTCCACCATATGCCCCAGCCAGGCATAGGCTTATCCTCTATATCAGAATCCTGCTGACTGCGGAATGCAAAATAATGACATTTACAACATGATCTAGTACAAGACACCAGTATTTCCAGTTTTCGTATAGTTCCTAGTCAGCCAAGAGAATCACAGTGGCGTCAAGCTTCTGAATGTGCTGAAGAATTCTCAGGCCTCTCCGTGTTGTGTTGCAGATTTTTCCAATCATTTGTTCCTTCAGTCTATGCTTGATTAGGTGTCTTACTAAATAGCCAACATGGGGTGCAGTAACATTTGTCAGTAATTGGACTGTATGAGAGCCATATTCTTTAAGAATTTAAAGCCAGACTATATTTATATAGGAGTTTGTTTTTAAATGAATGAAGCTGATTAAGGCGCGCTTCTCCTCGCAGCAAGCCTGGCAGCTTCCTTCATTTAATTCACTAAAACATATCTGCCCTGTGAGGTCCCGTGATGATCTTTGAGCTCATCGCAGGACACTACATTCATACTTCGTATGAATCAAGTCCTGCACATATGCAGAGACTCCATTACAGGACTTTGAAAATTTCAGGTCCCGATATGAAAATCAAGACGAATGTGTCTCCCGGAGAGGTAAGTTTTGATTTTTTTTTTAAATTCAATTATTGTTTTTTTAACGTGTTTATTATTTTGTAGCTGGAAATTTTATTGAAAAAAACACACTTTTTAATATTTTTGATATTTTAACATTTTTACACATAGCTGTATTCCAGTGGTGTCCCTATATGCTCCCCTTTTCCTCCCCCTAATAACAGCTATTAGGGGGATATAAAGAGGGGTATATGGGGACATTGCTGGAATAGATATCCCCTAATGGCAGCATGAGTTGCCATTATTTTTACGCCGGGAGCACAGTGTAAAACTCCGCTCTCAGGCTTTGTAAATATAACGAACCGTCGCACCTCTCTAAAAAGAACGGGCCGCTGGGCTGATGCATGGTTTGTAAATATCAAAAACTTAATTTTCCTGCAATAATGCCCGTTTTCACATGAAACAGGCATTATCACAGGAAAATTATATTGATAAATAGAGCCCTATGTGTGGTGTGTGTAAAAATATTTGCTGAAACCCTGCCCTTTGTTGGACTCTTCTTTCTGTTTTGGGAAAGGACCTTTGGCTGATATAAGCCTCCCTGAACAACGACTGGATCAGACTTCAGAGTTTTCGATCCAAAATGCGCTCTGTCAGCAGTCGATGGTGAACTCTCTGCATTAGTATTTTTGTATTGTACTTCTGATTCAGGAAGTTTTTCATTACCTGTCTGTCCTTCCGATGCTACTTCGGACCCTTTAAGTAGCTGTTCCATAGTAGACTCCTCTGTATCATTCTGAATCTCTTCTTCATTTTGCTCTCTCTGATTCTCTCAAGTCTTTTGAGAAAGGGCTAAGCCTAGCCTGTAACGCGTCAAGTCAGTGAAGCCAGGACCAGCTGATCGGGACGTCATCTCCAGAGGACACGCAAACGAGACTGTCTGAACGCCGTCACCCGGGTATTCAATTCTACAGCTGCAGCATCTTGTTTTACCTGTTCCATCTTCCCCTGGTATGATGTTCTGATTCAGTTCTTTTAACTTGTTGTTGAGGATCTGTCTTAATAAATATTGTTTTATTTCATTTCTATGGTACTTCATCATTAAGGGGAACATTATAGGATCTTCAATCATCATACAGCACCTCTGGAATGGACTTTTAATTTAAATTTTGGAAATTGATTATTTATAGATTTTAGATGGTTGTAGTTATAATTAATTTTATACTGGCACTCCTTTCTCTGGTTTAATAATCCCAGCGCCTATTATCCCCACCACACCCAGAACAATAGGGGGCAGCTAGGGTTTCTTGGAAGATCAATGCCAGGAAGAAGTATCCTCTTTGTTCCCCGTGTCAAAAGGCCTGGCTGACACCCAACAATTGGCGATCCTAGAAATACGTATGCTGTTCCTAATGAGAAATCCCCCACTGTAAATAGAAATTAGAATATCAAGTGCCACATGCCCTGGTATCCAAGACAAGCTCAGACATGTAGTGCATGGTTGTCGACTCTTTCTGAATATCCGGGTATCCGGATATCCCGGTAGGGCTGGCTAATCTGCCACAGTCCTATTCCTGGCAGTGTTAGTAAGGATAGACAAGGCTTGATAACGCAATTTGCATAATCATGCCCCGCCCCTTCCCTAGTAAAAGCATGAATTGAAGCTTTGAGAGGCAAGAAGTGGGGCTTAATTACACAATTTGCATAAATCACATCATTAAGCCCCGCCCCATACCCCCATACCCACAGTAAAATACAAAAAAGAAAACAAAAACAGTAGTAAAACTCTTAAATGAATTAATCATTTCACTAGTCCATTATTCTCACATAAATATATTTTTTATCTCAATTTTCTTTCTTGTATTTAATCTTGTAATCAAAAAGATGTAAAAGAAAAGAAGAATCAGCCTGTTTACGGGATACATGGTAAATGGATGAGAGCTATTAAGAGCTGCATTTAAGAACTACAGAGGGCCTGAACCAATGGTTTCTGTTGTAGGCTCATTCTCTCGTTTCTTCTGCATTTTCTTCAGCTCCAATAACACAGAAATGACTGAATTCTTCATCACTGCAACAGACAGCTTGGCCTCTTTTGTTCACTATAGGGGCTGACAAATATAGGAAGTGGAGAAGATTTTCCCTCTTTTCCACTTATCTGTCAAAAAGACTGTTGTTTCACAATGGTGACGCCCAGTGCTTTTTTCGTTATAGAACGCAACAGAATCGAGTTTTAAAAGTTTTAAAAGTTTCCACGGCGAAATTATTAAAATGGTGCATGCGGGCTGCTTGTGTGTACTTCGACTGCACTGGTTGTGATGGCACTGCTTGGCTTGTGGCACTACTCGGCTTCTGATTGGTTATGTGGTCGTGCGTGAGTTGATGTGCGTTCCCGGAACCTTTTTTTTTACAAAAAAAGCACTGGTGATGCCCATAGTAAAACATTATAACTAGATGCACATGCCAAGGGGTATTTTTAGAAATGAACCAGCCTGGCATTAGTACTTGGGCCCCTATACCCTGTGCCCCAGAGAACTCAATCCATAACAAGAGCTCTTCATGTGTGCACAATTGCAGGATTGTTATATATAGCAGTTAATATGTTATGTTATATATAGCAGTTAACATGAGCCTGTGCTTGACGTTAGGCATAGTTAAATGTATGTTTTAAATATACTTATATATCAAGCTGTAAAATGGAGCATAGTTTATAATAAACCATTGAAATGTGGAACTCTTTGAACTGGTTCATTTGAAACTATGCTTCAGATATAAAAAAAAATTGAAACTTTATCAAATATAAAAAATATAAAAGAAATAAAAAATATATATTTATGTACAAAAATGTTCATAAATTCCTGAAATAGTCTATTTAATGGGTATGGACCGGATCCACATCCCTGCACACTTTCCGTATGTGCGGGGTTGTTTAATTCGACATGAGAGGGGAGTACTCCCTCTGTCACTCCCCTCTCTACTGCGGACTTGAGGTTTGAGGTTACCTTATCTCAATCGTGAGGCTCAGTGGTCCATCTGACCGCTGATCCACACATAAGTAGCTAACCCATCCCATATATTATTTAGATCTGCCCCACCCACTTTGCGTACTTTTTGCGGGTCAAGGGGAATAACCGCCCCATCGGATGGAACTCCTATCATACGGAACTGAGTTCCATAAGAAATATTGTCACTGTCTAATGTAAACAGTGACAATACATCAAAGAAACTTAAGTCAAATACAACAGATAGAATCAAAAAGACCTATATGACCTAACAGAAAGTTTTTGTTTGAATAACACCATATCAGACAAAGAAACAGAATTTTTGAAGATTAAGAATCCACAAATGCATGTGTTTTACACACTTCCGAAGGTCCACAAAAGTGTTAATAACCCACCAGGGAGGCCTATTGTTGCGGGAGTGAATTTAATTACCTGCAACCTTTCTCAGATAATAAATTGCTTTCTGCCGATGTCCATCTCCGGCAAGAAATAGCTGTTTTAGAAATAGATACAGCCAAAAGCTAATTTTCAGCTGTCTGTGTTTCTAAAAACAGGCATTTTAGATTTTTATTTAACGGCTAAGTATGCTGATCAGCATACTTACCCATTCCTTTTCAGAATGTGCCACCTGCCAGATGCGTCGCACCCGCCTCCTGCCGCAGACCCCACCGGAGAGGTGAGTAACCTTTCCAGAGACTTTTATGGTTAGGCTCTGGGGTAGGGAGGGCTAGGGTTAGGCTTTGTGGAAAGGAGGGTTAGGGTTAGGGTCATGGAAGGGCAGGATTAGGATCAGCCTGTGGGTAGAGGAGTGTAGATTTAGGCTACGAGGATGGCACACTTAGGGTCAAGCTATGGGGGAGGGGAGTCTTAGGGTTAGGCTATGGGGAAAGGAATATTAGGGTTAGGCTGCAAGGGGGGGTAGTCTTTGGGTCAGGCTGCGGGGAAGGGAGTCTTAGGGTTAGGCTGCGGGGAGGAGAGGGTTAGGGTCAGTCTGCAGGGAAGGGAGGGTTAGGGTTATGGAAGGTTAGGGTGAGGGATGGGTTTAGATTTTATACTTACACTGTGTTTGGTACTTCAGGGATCGATTGCTTTGCCTCTTTGAGAGAATGGCCCTTTCATAATAGAAAATGAGGAGAGAATGGCCCTTTCATAACCCCTGATGGAAAAAATTCCATCATACCTGAAGGATATCGGAGCTTTGATTCGAAAAATTGAGAAAATAGAAAGGGAGGAAGACTGCATACTTGTTGCAGGTGTGAGTTGGCTCTATAATTTGGTTCTTAAATAAATATTTCCTACAACAAACTGGAATGGCCATAGGAACTAAATTTGCTCAGTCATATGCAAATATTTTCATGGCATGGTGGGAGAATAAGCGAGTGATGATTCCTTGGCCCAGGAACATCTTAAGGCATACTGTTGTTACACTGATGATATAATAATGGTCTGTAAAAGGGAGAAAGCATTGCTTGAAGAAGTTCTTCTACGTTTTCAATAACAACCAAGATAATATAACCTTTTCAACATAAGTTTCAACATAGGTAAATTTTTGAATCTGAGAATTGTGGGAAAGAAAAAGAAAATAATTACAGAAACATATTTCAATCTGACCGATACAAACTCCTATATTCCTAGAAATATTTGAAACCACCCCACATATCTAGATACGGTACCTTTCAGCCAATTTCTAATTTCATTGCTTGGAGAAAGAAACCTTTTTAAAAACAAAGAGAAGATTTAAAGATACAATTTTTAAGAAAAGGGTACAATATACAGAGGATAGAAGTATCCTTCAAGAAAGCAGAAAAAAGAAGAGAGGAGTTTTAATAAAAGGAAAAAGAAGAAGAAAGAAAAAATGATACAAAACCCTGTTAATTACCCAATTTAACCAAGACTACAAGAGTATTGAAAAAAATAAGGACAAGCACTGGGGCTTCTATTTTAGGATCCTGAATTAGAAGATAAAATCCCCCCCAAAATTTTTTAATTTCTGTATAAGAGGGCGAGAAATATTTGAAATGCAGTTGGTAGTAGTGTAGCTCATACTCCAGCAACAAAGAGAAATATAAACAACAAATTATTCCATAGGTGTGGGACCTGTGGTATATAAACATGACTCACCCCCTGTCTTCTCATTTTAAAAAGTGACACTTATGAAATTTAAATTTGATTAAAAAAATTATTGATATAAAAAAGTCATGAATAATTGGAAGAGCACAGATACAAATGATGAACCGGCTAGAAAACAAATGGAATTCATTTTCAGATGCAACACATTAGCACCAGAAGTATTGACCAGAATGCTCCAAATCGAAATGGTTTTTAGAAGAAATCAGTCATGGTCTCTTTAAGAAAAAACTTTTGTTATCTATTATATATTTATTCACTTGACAAGGAATCAGTTAATTACTATGAATTATTATGAAACTATAAGTCACTCCACTATGAATCAATTTTTTTGTCACATAGTAGACTGGATAAGATATAGGTTGTTGCACATACTTCCCAACCCAACGATACTTTTATGTATAATATACACTCTACACTCTTGTAGATCAATACTGGTGGTTATTGGCCGGAGCTGGACGTTTTTTATGTGCCACTTTGGCTATAAGGAAGGACTGCATGTGTTTTTACATATTTGGACCAAGATTTTGCATGATATTTTATGAATGACTTGTAGGACTTTAAAGTAATGAATAATATTACCTTCCAGTACCTTAATATATAAGGAGGAAGATGTCACCCAGCATATTCCTACACCCGCCTATACTCAACTTGAAAAAGACTTCACAGAAGTTTAAACGCGTTGGTGAATGGTGGTTTGACTGAAAGCACTGTTCCCTGCCTCCCTTTAAAGGCAGTGGTAAAGCATCGGGCCCAATATTAATACAGCTTACTGTAGAACCTCTACCCCAGCTAAACCAAGGTGAGTGCATACTAGTACACCACGAAGGGGGACTTTTTTAAAAGAAGACATCAGTTGGATCCATTTTGGAATATTTGGGAACTTTTATGCATTTATTAATTGATTGCATAAAAATATGAAATAAATTGTTTAAGGTTTAATGGAACCATGAAATAACTCATCTTTCCATATAAATAAATAGATACAACTGTATCTTTATTTTGTATGAAAAGTTATCAGTCCTAAAACAGCCAGGATGAACAAAAGCATAAAGATAAGTACCAAACATGTTCCCAAATTATTAAAGTCTAATTTGTTAATGTCCACTGGTACAATGGCCTTGGTAAATGTAATCCTCGCTCCTCTAAAGATCTTTCTGATTCAGAGGTCTTGGTTACAGAGGTTCAGCTTAATGTTCTGGAAAGAGCCCAAAAGTTCTTGTAGCCAGGAGATCCAGATGCAGCACACAGGTCCCTGGTACGAGTTATCTCACCCCAAAACCCAGTTCCACAGTTTAACTTCAAATCTCCCTTCTCAAGACCTGATCCCCCTTTTTGCTCAGGACCCCCCTCCAACCCTTAGTTACAGCCCCTTGCAGTCAGAGGTTTGGTGGTACGTGATTGGATAATCAATAGCTAGGTGACAGCTATCTGTCAATGTCCAAGATAAAATACAGCCCAGGACCCCTTGTGATTTTGGCTCCAGTCAGTCTATTGTAAGACCTCTGGCAAACCTTTGATGCTGATAACCTCTGCTCTGCCCCTAGATATCAGATAGGGACCAGTCATTCTCAGAATTAAACCTTGCCAGTCATTTGTGATGTCACACACTTCTAGTTTCCTATGGAGGAAGCAGTGGAGATAGATGCACTCAAAGTCTCCACTGATATCTTCCTGTTGACTGTAGAGGGGTATGACCATACTTCCTGCACCACATGTGGTGTGTGACCACATGTTTCTACCTGGCTTTAGACAGAGGTTTTGTTAATGATAACAGACCCTGTGTAATGAGATCTGGTTATCCCAGCTGGAGACCCCAAAAAATAGTTACTCTAACCACTTGACTGAACTTTAACTGCATTAGAAGGGTCATCACACAATAAGCATTTATATAACTACATGCTACATAATCATATAAAAATATGCATAAGCGTTAATGCACCCATTTGTACTTACCGCGCATGTGCGTGGCAGATTTTATGCAAAGATACTCTGAGTGTACCAGCTTCATAACAACGTTCGAAGGGGCATGTCAGCCATATGAAACCCGTAATTACACTTCGAGGATGGGATGAGGCTCTGGGCTACGGACGCCCTTGGTTACGCTCAGAAAAGTTAGGGTAAGGTTTGGTCGGTGTAAGACGGCTCAAATACGGAAGCCTGAGGGGTGTTCCTAAGGCATGCTTTGTATGTACTCTTGCGTTAATACGCTACGCACAAGGACATTTCATGAACGTAGGTCTGGATCGGGCCCATGATTCATAACACAATTCCATAACTACAGAAACTTTAAAACAAACACGTGACTTGCCATCCACCTATCAAACCTTAGCATACCGCCTTTATACTTCAGACCGGCATCTCAGACCGACACCGTGAGGTTTACCTGTTACCGCCAAGACGATATTCATCCTGAAGATGCCCCCACATAGAGGGGTGAAACGCATCGATAAGCAAAGACTTGGCACCCCCAGGATCCGATCCCGTTAGTGCCGTCTCAGCAGCTATACAAGCCTTTTACCGACAGCAACGCACAAGACCGCACTGCCACGTGTCACCCATTCAGCAATAAGAGAGGCGAGGTGTGAGCAGATCTGGATGTGAACAAAGACTACACGAGCCCAGTAAGGAGACTCGACATCAGTATCCAAAGAGCTACTTCACCTTTCTCCCTGAGCATTCACGCTAAGGTACCGTTCCCTGTGACACTAAATATCGCCCTTTAGTACTTACTGCGCATGCTTGCGGCAGATGTTACGCAACGTAACTCAGCGCGTATGTGCCTTGACCGTAACAGCAGCGTAACAATGCACAAAGGAGCGTGCCAACCATACGCAACCCATAATTACGCTTGGAGTGCAGGGTGAGGCATTTAACTTGCCAATAACCACTGGTTAGATCCAAAGTGGAAAAAATATTTTGCTGATTTAAGGGCTGTCAGGGATTCCTCAATTCTCAGCAGAGGATAGGCATCTTTGTGTGTCGCTGCATTCAATTTCCTATAATCCACACAGAATATTAATTGACCATCTTTTTTCCGCAGAGAGTTTAATTGGTAATTTCCCTCCTTCAAGGCGATCCACAAGCCTGGGCGTTTGGCCTGTGCCCGGAAGACCCGGAACGTCAGTCCGTGAACAACTTCTTTGGTGCCCTTAGGTTGTTATACGAAGATCCTGACTGAGCCACAACAGCAGAAGCTAAACTACGGGCACTTTGTCAAGGCAGAAGAACAATGGAAGAATATTGTGCTGAATTTCGCCGTTGGGCCAATGCCTGCGGTTGGAACGATCTGGCCCTCCATATTCAATTTCGGATCGGGCTCTCAGAGTAAGTTTAGGACGCTCTTGTGCAATTTCCGGCGTCCGAAACCCTGGATGATCTAATCCAGATAGCTATTAATGTGGATCGACGCCCGAAGGAGTGGCATGTGGAAAAGGATTCACCTTCAGTTTTCTCTCAAGTCTATTTGTCCCAGGACTCTCTGTCACCAGACAAACCCATGCAGGTCGGTTCTAACAGAGTTTCTAAAAAAGAAAAGGCCCAAAAACGGAACCTGGGCCTTTGTCTCTATTGTGGAGGGAAAGCCCATAGAGCTGATGTGTGCCCGAAGAAGCAATATCAGTCAGGAAAAATTTGACCACCCGAATGATGTGGAGGTTCGGCTGGGAGTTCATCTTGTCTCCTCAGAAAATGCCTTAACTGACTGATTATTGGGGAGCACGAAGAGCATCTCACGGCCTTCATAGACAGCGGTGCCGCAGGAAATTTTCTCGACGCTGAATTTGCCCACTCCTTGGGCATCTCCATTAAGGAGTTAGCCTCCCCTATTTCTGCAGTCGGCTTGGATGGTCAGCCTCTCTCCAGGGGTCTCATTCGTTACATTTTTGCACCTGTGCGCCTTTCTATTAGACTCTGTCATTCTGAGATCATAGAATATTTTATTATTCATTGCTCAGTGGTCAGTCTTGTCCTGGGCCATCCTTGGTTGCAACTCCACAACCACAATATTGATTGGGCTCAATCAATGCAATGGAGCTATTATTATAGTAAGATTATTCTCCCTCTCCCAATTATTGCCATAAAAGACTACATACTAGATCATCTTAAGAAAGGGTTTATCCGACCCTCCAAATCCCTTGTGGGGGCAGGTTTTTTCTTTGTAGCCAAGAAGACGGATCCTTAAGGCCATGTATTGATTACCGAGCCCTGAACCACATTACCATCAAAAATACTTATCCACTATCGCTAATTGCGGACCTGTTCAATCAACTCAAGGATGCAGTTGTCTATACCAAAAATAGATCTTCGTGGCGCGTACAACCTGGTACGGATTAGGGAGGGAGATGAATGGAAGACGGCATTCAACACCCACTCTAGCCACTATGAATTTTTGGTGATGCCTTTCGGCCTCTGCAATGCTCCCGCCGCCTTCCAAGACTTCATCAACGATGTCCTATGGGAATTCCTGAGAAAATTTGTAGTGGTCTACTTAGATGATATTCTCATTTTCTCTCCCTCCCTGGAGAAACACTGGTGCCACGTGAAGCAAGTCGTTACCTGTCTCCGGAAATTCTGGTTGTATGCGAATATTGAAAAATGTGACTTTGAAGGATCCAGTGTTACCTTTTTGGGCTATATTATCTCTCCTCAAGGATTCGCAATGGACCCTGACAAAATCAAGGCCATTCTAGAATGCAAACAACCCACTGATTTAAAGGCCATTCAACGCTTCATGGGGTTTGCAAATTATTACCGGGGCTTCATTTGTTCCTTCTCTGTTCTTATAGCCCCTATTGCTGTCCTCACCAGAAAATATGCAGATCTGGCTAAATGGTCCAAGAGGGCTCTGGAGGCTTTTCAAGCTTTAAAACAAGCCTTTACCATGGCTCCTATCCTTAGGCATCCTAACCCGGAACTTCCATTCATTATTGAAGTAGATGCTTCTGACGTAGGGGCAGGGGTGGATCTCTCCCAAAAAGATCCACAAGACTCCTGTGCTTTCCTTGTGCTTACTTTTCAAAACAATTTTCCCAAGCAGAAAAAAACGACGACATCCGAAATCGAGATCTTTTAGCCATCAAAATGGCATTCGAAGAATGGAGACACTGGCTTGAGGGTTCAAAACATGTCATCACGGTCCTCACTGACCACAAGAACCTCGCATATATTCAATCCGCCAAATGTCTAAATCCCCGTCAGGCCCACTGGGCCCTATTGTTAACTAGACCTGGATCTCTTAACCAGAGAGCTGATGCATTATCCCGTTCGTTCCTGCCGGAGCATGGCTCCTCCCACCCACCCTTACCCATCATCTCACCAACTTCCATCATTTTTGGGCTCACCCAGGACCTCCAAACTCGTATACTTTCTGCCCAGGATCAAGCTCCTAAACATGGCCCAGGGAATTGTCTCTTTGTTCCTGTGAACCTAAGTAAACAGGTTCTTCAAGAAAACCATGCTTGTAGATCAGCTGAGCATCTGGGGGTACAAAAAACTGTCCCGGTCTGTCTTGTGGCCATCCAAGACACCAAAGATTTTGTAAATGCCTGTACTTTTTGTGCAAGAAATAAGACCCCACCATCTCCTCCTATCGGTCCTCTTTTACCCCTTCCTGTCCCCAGTCAGCCTTGGTCACGTGTGTTCATATATTTTATTACAGATCTCCCTAACTCTCAAGGATTTACCACGGTTTGGGCAGTGGTGGATATATTCAGTAAAATGGCTAATTTCATCCCTTTACGGGGTCTTCTGAATGCCCAAATGCTATCTAGTCTCTTTATCAAACACATCTTCAGACTTCATGGGCTTCCCATGTAAATTTTTTCCGAACGTGCTTTTTGGAGAGCTTTCTGCAGGGCCCTGGGAATCCAGATTAACCTATCATCCGGATATCATCCCCAAATTAATGGCCAAACAGAGAGGGTAAACCATTCACTGGAACAGTTCTTACACTGCTATACATCTAAATATCAGGATAATTGGTCAGAAAATATTCCTTGGGTCGAGTTTGTATACAACAACGCCTATCACTCCTCATCTTCTATTTCACCCTTCTTCTGTGTGAATGGTTTTCACCCCAGAGCCAACTACTTAGTATCCTTAGTACCACTCTCAGTTCCGATACCAGGGACACAATCAGAAGGATGAAAACCATCTGGAAAGGAGTCAACCAATGTCTCTGGGTTTCAGCCTTTAAAACCAAAGACAGAGTTGACCAACATTGTTCCAAATGCAGGTTTAGGGTGGGTCAGAAGGTTTTGCTTTCCACCAAAAACATCAAGCTGAAACAACATTAAAGGAAACTGGGTCCGAGGTTCATTGGACCCTTCCCCATCATTAAAAAAAGGTCAATCCAGTCGCCTTCAGGCTAGCTTTACCTCGGAGCCTCAAAATTCCACCCACCTTCCATGCTTCATTATTAAAGCCTGTTAAAACTTCTAAAAAATTCTTTCAACCGCATGTCTCTACTGGGAAGTCCATCATTGTCAATAATCACAAAGAATTCAAGGTTGAAGATATTTTGGATTCCAAGAAGGTCCAGAATCAAATCCACTATCTTGTCCATTAGAAGGGCTATGGACCAGAGGAGAGATCATGGGTGTCTGCAAAAAATCTTCATGCCGAAAGATTAAGAAAGAACTTTCATAAAAGGTTTCCTAACAAACCAGGTCATTGGGGTATCATAACCTCTCATCAAGGGGGGGGGTACTTTTACATGCCACTGCAGTAGCAGGCGGGCAGGCATGTCTAATACTCACCCCGCAGCTCCCCACAATGCTCCGTCCCTGTGATCATGCCAGCTCCGGCATTTAAACAAAAGTCACGTGGAGCACCGCCGCAGCTCGGTCGGGTGCGCGCTCCACTCCCCTGTGTTACTGGACGTTCCCCCTGTCTCCTAGGGTCCCTGTGTTTGGAGGCAGGACAGGCTGCTGACCAATTAGGGGTCAGCAACCTCTATTTCAGATCGGCCCTGTCTCTCAGACAGCGCCGGTTATAGCGTCTGTTCCAACAGCTCTGTGACCTGCTGCCTTGTTTTTTTGCCCTGCTTGTTTCATCCTACCCATCTCTGCTTGCTTTTCCCAGTGCGCCTGTCTCTGTTCCATTTGGGGGTCCGTTGCGTGTGCTGTGAGTGCGTGGTGTGAGTTAGCCCCTGTTGGTCTTGTCAGTCTCTTGTCAGTCTGTCTCTCCCCTGTCTCTTCTCTCTGTTCAGTGTTCCATGTAGTTTGTTACTGATCAGTTCCTTCTGGTCTTGCCTGCTCCTGTTTCCCTGCTCTGGTCTATTCTCCGCCTTTCCACTCCATCTTGGTTTTCTTCCTTCACCTCCCGGGTGACGCCTCCAGGGGCCGCAACCTGCTATGGTCCATGCAGCCCAGACTATCCCCACCATTAGGGGCTCTAGTGAAGACCGTATTCTAGTTAGACTCTGCGCCTTGGTTGAGTTGCCCGTTCTTCGTAACAACATGTTCCCACATAATGGGGCCACCATTCTTCCGGACTTAAATTCACTCGTCCGTTTCTCCCCGAGGCTCAGCCCTCACCTTCGAGGTGTTGCTGTTTAAAAATTCTCTCTGTCTACAATAACATTCTATATGCCCTATTTTCTGGCATTTACGACAAATAGGCTGACCCAGGGCATCGAAATGGTATGTGGGTCTTCGACCCGAATTTTGAGGGAATTCCCACCAATCATCTGCCCTTCACGATCTATCTATCCAATTGTAACCCTCTCGTATTGTATTAGAAGATTAAGTTATTTTGTCTACTTTTTCTTTCATTTCAGTCAAACTGGAATTCAGAGTCTCTAATTGTTCCTTCACAGACTGTAATAAATTCACAGAAAATAATTGCGCACTTTGCAAAGCAGTTGTCATTGTGGCTGATTTTGGATTCAAATTTCCATTTCAACTATCTAGCGAGCTAGTGCGACATGAAAATTCAGACAGTTCAGGAAACTCCACCTTTTTATCAGCTACATTACTTAGTATATTAAATACAGCTTCTTTGAAATCTAAAACGTGTGACGAGGAAACTGCAATCATAACATTCATAACTGAGTTCTAATGGTTTCCTCATGGACACCCGCAATAAATTGTTCTATCAAAGCTTCATCTGAATCATGTATTTCCTCTTTATCCACAGCCTGTACTGCTCGGAGAGCCTCTTGTAAAGTAAGTGTAAATTCCCGCAAACTTTCCCCGGGAACTTGTTTACAAGCATAAAATCGCATTTTCAATGTGGACAACGTCTGAACTGCAAATATGGCGGCTAATCGTTTAAATATCTGCTCTGCATTTTGTCTTTCCTCGCTCGCTAGACCATGACAACACTTCACGTAGTGCTAAACCTTTCAATTGCCAAATTAACACTTCTACTTGTTGTTCCATCAAAGGATATAACCGGAACATAGATATCATCTTATTTTTAAATTCTGTAAAGGGATTCCCCTCAAGGCCTACATGTTCCCCATTATAAACTAGTAACCATGGAGCCCCCGAAATAGTGCGGTAGGGTAATGGGATTCACCTGTGTCATGGTTAGAATCTGTGAATCACTACTACTAGTGGATGTTACTGCAGAAGTTTTACGCTCAGTGGAAATTTCACTCTGAGTCTCCTCCTCTATCACACTTTGGACTCCGCAAATCCTGTTCGTGATGTCAAAAATTTGTGGTGACCGAATGGTAATGGTCAGTAGGAAGAATCGCGGAGAGGTGTGACAGCAGGCGAACGACTCAGAGTAAAGACACAATTTGCGTTTCAAAATATTTAGTTTACTTTTTATACTTTAGTCCACTTCTTTTGCAGAAAATTTTAGTTTGTACAATACAATTAATTTAGATATAAAATTACAGCTCCAAAATTAAAAACATTTCCCTTCCCATTAGACTTCCCCACATTAGCTCCAACCCCTCCTGCACAACACTTTAATTACTTTGTTAACAAATTGTTTTAAATTAAATTAACAGTTTTAACAATTATATCTTAGAAGTACAAATAACAGTTGTAAGTTAAAATGTATAAATATATATGAATAAATAACAAATTATCTAGATCACACAGAGAATTGTCTAAGTTTCCCCACTCCTTCACTCCTGCTTCTATCCACCAACTCCTTTAGTGTCCTTCTAACAAAATGTATAGTTTTTTTTATAGCAACTCTCCTTATATTTAATCTGATCCTCTCCTCTACTACCACCAACTCCTGTCTCCGCTCCAACTTGTAAGTACCCCTCAGCTCAATAACAATGTCTCTCCACACCGTCACCAGCTCTCTCCTCTGATTCTCTCCCGTAACACTCCTCTCCACCTCCAACTAACTCCCGTCACCTCCAATAACCTCCACCAACACCTTCCTCGCTGCCGACTCTCCCCTCCCATTCACTCCCGTCACCTCCAATATCCTCCAGCAACACCTTCCTCGCTGCCGACTTTCCTCTCAGATTCACTCCCGTCACCTCCGATATCCTCCAGCAACACCTTCCTCGCTGCCGACTCTCCCCTCAGATTCACTCTCGTCACTTCCGATATCCCCCAGCAACACCTTCCTCGCTGCCGACTCTCCCCTCCGATTCACTCCCATCACCTCCGATATCCTCCAGCAACACTTTCCCTCGCTGCAGACTCCCCCCTCCGATTCACTCCCATCACCTCCGATATCCTCCAGCAACACCTTCCCTCGCTCCGACTCTCTCCTCTGACTCACTCCGATCACCTCCGATATCCTCCAGCAACTCTTTCCTCACTGCCGACTCTCTCCTCCTATTCACTCCGGTCACCTCCAATATCACGGCTCACTGCCACCGGCTCTCTGCTCCGTCCTGCTACCGTCACCTTCAATCACCTCCAAAAACACTTCACACCGCCTCCGATTCTCTTCTCTGCCTCACTCTCAACCTTTCAGGATTCCAATTTCAATATTTTCCTCACTTCCAATTCCCTTCTCAGCTTTAATCTAGTCAACTCAGACCTCTACTAAGTGCACTCCAATTTCTCTCAACTCCTGTACCAATCTGAGCCTCAACCGTTCAAAACACCTCAAGCTTTTCCCCCCAGACACTTCTAGA